>JAGDQP010036666.1:0-18954 GCA_022664845.1 Lepisma saccharinum | reverse complement strand
ACATAATTTATTGTAGGAAAAGCAATTCTCCAAATAGGTGACTTTTTCAGAATCTCAGTTTGTGCTTTCCTACAGTGGAAAAGGCCTTTGTTATCCATTCGGGTTCTAGTATCCGGTATCCGAAATTGGATTTCAGAGAGTAAGTCTATACTATCTACGCAGTTATGAATTAATTTATAAAGAAAAAGTGAGTCAATCATGATTCTCCTGTTCTCCAGCGTAAGGAGTTCAAAATTCTGAATTAGGTTTACATAATGTTCAAATTTAGGATAAAAGCCAGTTGTTTTGTACGTTAGGAGTCTGAGGAAGTTAGATTGAATATTTTCTATGTACGTTAGGAGTCTGAGGAAGTTAGATTGAATATTTTCTATTTTCTGACAATTAATTTGAGTTCTGGATTCCAGATGATGGATGCATATTCAAGTTTCGGTCAAATCAATTAATAATATAACTTTTGGTATGTACTAGTCATTCTAAAGTCCTTTGCTGTTCTATAAATAAATCCTAGAATTCTGAACGATTCTGCAGTTATATTGTTTACATGACAATTAAACGTTAGTTTAGAGTCAAAGACAACCCGTAGATATTTTATTATTTCTGGTCTTTGTAAAGCAGTGTTATTGATTGAGTAAGGAAACTGAATAAATTTTTGTCGTCCAGTAAATTTCATCGAAGTGCATTTTTTGATATTCAAAGTTTGACATTTTTGACATATAATCACCATACTCACATCTCATGGCTGTTTTTTTATTTTACTGACGAATTGCAGCACAGATTCGAAATTCAGTTGTTTAAACAGATGGAATCTATAGAGTTTCACTATTTCCGAACGCCGCTTATCAAACATGCTGGTTAACTTTTCTTTAATCTTCTCAAACCTAAAGTGAGCCAAAGGATCAAATAAGCACGAGTTCTTAGGAATGTCATATGCTTCGGCACAGTTGAAAGAGTAGAGTATTCTTAACTTTTAATATGTGCTTACTTTATGAGCCTGACAGAACAATTCAAAGTGCTCCAAATAGTTACCAATATTATGCTCACGTACATTCAGACTATGGAACTGTAATTGCATAGCAGCTATCTTCAAATATCCTGTGTCCAATGCGCCAAGTGTAAATAGTAAAGTATGGCAGATACTAATATTACGTTTAAATCAAGGAAGCGAGTTCAATATGAAGATGTCTTTAGCATTAAACTTTATTAACCATACCAAACCAAATGCGACCACATCAAGCTTGAATATAGCATTATTACAAAACTCAGCTATTCAAACATTTCTGGACTAGTAACTGTCATTCGTTAATGCAAAGAACTTACTATTCTTAAATATACAAGATCGGTATAATATCAATCTATGACGAAAGCGATCACCACAAAAAATACGCCGGCCCTGGCCGAGCAGTCTGCGGCAGTAGGCCATCGGCCCGAAGGTCCCGGGTTCAAGTCCTGGAAGAGGCATGGGTGTGGATTTTAACAGCTAAATGCGAATCGCGACGGGCGGAGGTACACAATTGCTAGACTGGCCCATAAAAATTCAAGTTTACTAAACTTTACCACAAAAAATACAGAACCTAAGAACATTTCCACTATTTATATAAAGAAAGAAAGACATACCCACACGTTGACATTAAAAATTGTGTTTAATGCAATGATTCCTTTTCATTCCTTTGCGCCGATTATTTTTACCTTAGCAGCGCAGATGGCTTTTTAAATTATGTTTACATATATGGACTCTATGGACGCGAATTTAATAAATCATCATCCATACTGGAACTTTGACGCAGTCTGCTTGCCCTAGCTCCAAAGTAGTACGTTTATAAACGACTCGGTAAAAATCCTTTTTTGAGATTTTCAGCAACGTCAAAACCGTCAAGGGTTCATTCCTGTGTTGCCAATTTAATAATGTTATCACTAAAGAATTTATAGTTATTAAAGAATCACATTTTATCATATATAGAGCTTTAAAGCAATATAAATATAGAGCTCTGGTGTCAAAACACGAAGCAAAAGATGATTGAATATTTTTCTAAATTGTTGTTTAGCATTTTTTAATTTCTATATTTGGCAACACTGATTTAGACCAATGATTGGAAGTGCTTCTATGATTTCTTCTTTTTCACATTCATAAGCATCTACTAAACTTCACTGCAATGGGAACCACAAGGAAACGTATAGGCTTCAGAACTTACCAGGCGAATACCGGAATGGTCTACACATTATAGTCCAGAGCCGTTATCATTTTAACATTATAATATATACTTATGTTCATAAGCAATCACAAGCATTTACTGCACTGGGAACCACATGAGAATGTATAGACTTCACATCTTGAACTGACATTTTACACCAGACAAATACCGGAATAGTTCACACATTATAGTCCAGTGCCGTTTCTATTTTTAATTTCTTTTAAATTTTTAGTTACCAACATTGATTATTTGAATTAGATACTTGTCACTTGATACTTATAACTTGCCATGCCACTTGCTCTGTCACTTACCACGTCACTTGTCACGTCACTTGCCACGTCCCACCGTCAACTAGCCCCACCACCAACTGCAATCTGTTCTTAATCATCTTTCATCCACGAGTTTTGCATTACTCAGATAGTCACAATTCCGACACCATCACGCACCTTTTCCAATCAGAAGAGAAAGATTATGCTTCGCTGAGCAACGAGAAAAATGTTATTTAGCAACTCCATTCTAAGATAATGATAACACATAGAGCTGATTCACTTTTCTTAGAAATTTCAATGTTGCGAAATTTCAGAAATTTCAAAATAGGTGATTTTGTAACTCCGTAACCGTTAATTTTAGAGCAAAACTTTGGATGTTTTACCCTTTCCAGGTTCCGAAGTTTTCGAAAGAATTCGTAACAAAAATTCAACCATGTACAATAAAAATTAAAACAGATTTTATAGCAGGGATACGGGGACTTCCTAAAAGCAACATTTGATAGTTCTCTTCCAAAACTGGTTCTGATTGACTTCTTACCCGGATACATAGGGAAACTCTTTTCAATTCCGCAGAGATACTTGCGTCCAAGTGGTTTTGGTTTTAACTAGTTGTTAGATTGTTCAACATATTGTTATGTTTACATTACAATGACATGAAAAAACAATACAAAGCTCTGATGTAGACCTACGCCTTGATTTAGATTCATAAGCATCTACAAACCATTGCTATCTTGCACTGCACTGCACTGTCAACTTGTCCCACCACCAACTTCACTCTGTATTTAAATGTCTTTCACCCAAGTTTTTTATCTTACCCAGATAATTTCAACTTGCCCCACCTTGTCGACTTCCCCCCACTCCGTCAACTTGTTGCATCACTCACTACACCCCAGCATACCTACACAATATGTGAGAATGTGTCCAACTCTTTCTAAGTAAGATAGGCTGTGTAAATAAACACACACATTCGTGCTACACCGGGCACAACTCCTCCTAAGCAGCAATTTCGATAAAAACTCTCAGTCCGCGAAGTATTAAGTGTATACCTCCTATGATCTTATATTCTCCTGATACAGGAGGACCGCTAAAACAAGTTTAGCACTGTTTAGAACCGATCTGCACGACATTTGGTACCCGTATATTTTAAGGTCCTCCGGATCGATTGGCGCACTGTGCCATGTACTGCGACACACCCTTCTTCCCAAAATCAAGGTACAAAGTGAGGCTCGAAGCATTTCACGTATTCGTCTTGGAGCTTATCAGAATGATCAAGATTTGAAGCCTACATAATGGTTGCGAGTGCAACGAGACATAGCAATGAATGATCTATTGATGCTTATGACTGCTTCACTATAATGTTAGTGAAGGGCTTCCTGAGTGACTTTTCTCGTTAGTTCGTGTTACAAAATTTGTAATTATTCAGCTCCTCCCACTTACGCTTGTGTTGTTTTCGTTGCTTCATCTTCGCTGATCGTCTGCCTTCGGATATCTTCGTACATTTCACTTTCATCAAGCAGATCCGTGTTCAATTTTCGCAGCAACTGTTTGTCTTCGTGTCTCATCCTTTCATTGGTGTCACATCCGAGTGACGCGCTATCTTCGGCTTTGCACACACATAGGCTCCATCTGTCACCCGCTGATCAATTCATCCTTATGTCTTATCATCTCTCAATAAGATTGGCATACTCCTGACTACAACAAATGCTTCTGTAGCTACTTCATGATTTGCTTCCTTTAACATGGGTACACAGATTCACTGTCTACCTATCTCCATCTTTACTTGTCCTTCATGAAAATCAAGTTCGACACCGCGTCCAAGTAACAACTGTTGCTTCAATCCACAAACCACAAGAAAACAAAACAAGATTTCCTTCTTGGGTATGATCAATAGTAATATGGCTTCTCGGAGGACACACTTACGCATAGTACCGGAGAAATCTGCCAAGATGATACTTCATACCGGAGTCAAGTTTGGGTGAGATAATATTCCACTTACTTTCTTCCAAAACTCTTCTGCATACAGACACACCGCTGCACCTTGAGTCCGCTATTGCTATTACAGGTTCTTGTCATACTTTCATCGGGAATAAGATCGTCTTCATTGTTATTGGGCTGCATTGTTTTTGATAGGATGATATTCTCTCATTAGTTTGACTCAGTCTTTGGTCCGTCCTTTGCTCAGATTGGAGATCTGATAACTCGTTTGTTTATTCAAATCGTTCACTTGCTTATTAGAGTTCTACTCGTTCATTAGCTTATTCGAAATGGAGATCTGTTCATTCATTTGCTTATTCGTTTGTTTATTCAAATCGTTCAGTTGCTATATCATCTCTGGTACGACCATTGTTACGGTGGAATGGGTCTCGCTTGCACTAGTTACTCTGCGCTTACTCTCACAGCTCCCACACTTCCACAATTGATCGTCGTCTGCCGTTTTTTCTTTGAGTTTGCTCTGTTCCAAAAAAGTTTCGTACGGAACATTCACACAATTTACGTGTATATGTCTCCACTAATCACAGGTTTAACACTGTATTATGGGGTGGTCATTTTCAGGATTGCTACAACATGATGTCTTCTCGTCTTGAAGGAACACCTTAGTGCGGGAAAAGTCTCGGGACACAATTAAGGAGCACTATATTTTATAACAATCGATATGAAGAGAAAGTCGAACGATGGAAAGTATAGAAACAAAATTATTTCTTTATAATTGAGTAACGTTTACATTTAACGATTAATTGATATATGTAGTATGTTAAGTATGTACGTATGTATGTATGTTACGTCTAATATTTATTATAATTAGGAATTAAACGATATCCAATTCCGTTCGCACTAACTTTTGTTGTAACACAATAAGACATAGAGCTTGATTGTTGGTCCGTTTCACAAGAAATAGCAGTTGGTAGCTCTTGAATGTAGGTGTAACAGTAGTATGCATGTATCAAAACTGTTAACTCTCGGTGATACGTAAATATGACAGTAGTGTTTGATTATAGGGCTGTTTCACACGAATAGAGCAGTTGGTAGCTTTTGAATAGTAATGCACACGTACCAAAACTGATGTTCCGTTCGCACTAACCTTTCTTGGCAGAGCCAATGATATATATATATATATATATATATATTTTTGAGAGCAAGAGAAAGACAGTTTCCTTTCGTTACATTGTAGACCAGAGCTGTTTCTTTTTGATTTAGCATTATAGTGAAGCACTTATAAGCATCTATAGATCTTTCACTGCTCTGTCGCTTTGCACTTGCGACCACTATAGATTGTGTAGACTTGAAATATTAAACATTCTGATAAGCTCTAAGACGAATACCGAAATGATACCTCACATTTTAGATCAAAGCTGATTCTATTTTAATAATATAGTGAAGCAGTTGTCGTCATAAATACACATAACCTCCAACAAATCATTGATTGCTTTGCTGCATAATATTGAGAACAACTATATAATGTATAGGCTTCAAATCCTGAAGAAAAGTGCTTTGAAACCCACTTTATACCTTGATTTTGGATAGCAGGATGTGTCGAAGTCCATTGCAGATAGTGCCAATCAATCGATCGGGCGGGGATTAAACCATATGGGTAGCAAATGTAGTACACATCGGTCGCTAAATAACAGTGCTTGATGTGTTTTAGTGGTCCTCCTGTACGAGGAGAATATAATATTATGGGTTGTATCCCACTGAAAAGACGATGGCGGTTTAGTGACGGACCGAGAGCGGTATAGTGATGGCACACTGACAGGTCGAGAGCGATCTGTTCGAGGGTTTTGAAATTCGGACGCACTAACCTCCTTTCTAACGCTAATAACACAGTAACGCTTGAATATACTTATGTTTCACAGAAGAAGAACACTTGGTAGCTGCTGGAAGTAGGTGAATGGTAGCAAACTACTCACTGCTAGTACACACACAACTTACTGGTAGATTGCTGATCAAACTGATGTTCCATTTGCACTAAACTTCTTTGAGGCACTAATACCTGGTAAGACAGCAGAGCTTGATTGTTGGTCCGTTTCACACGAAGAGAGCAGTTGATAGCTATTCAACGTAAGTGTAATGGTAGTATGTATATATCAAAACTGATATTCTGGTGACACTAATTATGTTGGCAAGAAGTATATATAGAGTAGGGAAAGATATTATAAATTACAATTCCGTTCGCAATAAGTCTCGTTGAATCACCACCATATCACAGTAGAGCGTGATTATAGGTCCGTTTCACACGATGAGAGCAGTTGGTAGCTGTTGAGTGTAGAAGTAATGGTAGTACACACGTATCAAAACTGATGTTCCGTTAGCACTAACGTTTGTTGGAAGAGCCAATGATATAGATATTTTGTAAGAGCAAGAGAAAGTCAATTCCGTTTCCTTACATTATAGACCAGAGCTGTTTTCATTTTGATTTAACATTATAGTCAAGCAGTCATAAGCATCTATAGATCATTCATTGCTATGTCTCGTTGCACTCGCAACCATTATGTAGGCTTCAAATCTCGATCATTCTGATAAGCTCCAAGACGAATACGTGAAATGCTTCGAGCCTCACTTTGTACCTTGATTTTGGGAAGAAGGGTGTGTCGCAGTGCATTGCACATTGCGCCAATCGATCCGGAGGACCTTAAAACATACGGGTACCAAATGTCGTGTAGATCGGTTCTAAACAGTACTAAACTTGTTTTAGCGGTCCTCCTGTATCAGGAGAATATAAGATCAAAGGAGGTATACACTTAATACTTCGCGGACTAACAGTTTTTATCGACATTGCTGCTTAGGAGTTGTGCCCGGTGTCGCACGAATGTGTGTGTTTATTTACATAGCCTATGCTGCTTAGAAGGGGTTGTACCCGGTCTCACATGATTGTGTGGGTATGCTTTGGTGATCCTTTTGCACTAACTTTTGTTGGCAGAGCGAATGATATGTATATATTTTTAAGGAATGGAAAACAATTCTGTTTTCTTACATTATAGACCAGAGATGTTTTCATTTTGATTTAACATTATAATGAAGCATTCATAACCACTCTCAACCAGTAGAGAATATGTAGACGTCAAATCTTGTACATTCTGATAAGCTCCAAGACGAATACGTGAAGCGAAGTGCTTAGAATTCCACTTCTTCTTTTATTTGGAAATAAGGATGTGTCGCAGTGCATTACAGATAGCGCCAATCGATAGGGCGGACCGTAATACATAGGGGTACCAAATTACATCAAGATTGGTCCAGAAATAACGTCGCTAGGAGTGTTTAAGCGGACCATCTGTACTAGAACAATGTAAGCATATACAACCAAATTTACCCCACCATCCACATCACTGTTATGCGTTCCGTGCAAAGCAACATAGCAAGGATGCTTATGTGTTCGTGACTGCTTCACATATAAGAAATATTAGTTTCACTTCAAAATTAGTTAAGGCGATGCACTGTCCTATTTGTTAGCTACTGGACACATATATTTTAAAATAAGTAAGATCAAGTATAACCGAGACACATGAGGGTCTCCTTACACCTTGAATCTGCCAAGACCAAACTCCTAACGTCCTGATTGTCTCTCACTTATACCGTATAGCTGTGTGGTGACGAAAGTGACGGAAGTAACATTAATGTCCTTGAACTAACATCTTGTGGTGGGGTGAAGTGGGTGATGCGATAAGGTGATGAGGTAGGACAAGTTGACGGGGTGGGGCAAGTTGACGCTGAGTAATATAAACACGTGGGTGAAAGATGATTAAAACCAGAATGAAGTGTATGGTGGGATAAGTTGACAGTGCAGTGCAGTGCAACATAGCAATGGCTTGTAGATGCTTATGAGTACATTAGTATGAAGCTAAAATCAAGACGTAGGTCTACATCAGAGCTTAGTATCGTGCTTTCATGTCATCGTAACGTACGTACACCAATATGTTGAACAATCTAACAACTAGTTAAAAACGAAACCACTTAGACTTAAGCACCTCTGTGGAAGTGACAAGAGTTTGCCTGTGGATCCGGGTAAAAAGGTCAATCAGACCCAAATTTTGAAGGAGAACCACCAAATGTTGCTTTTAGGAACTCCCGGTGTCCCTGCTATCAAATTTATTTTAATTTTTACTGTACTTGGTTCATATTTTTACGAATTCTTTCGAAAACTCCGAAACCCGTAAAGGGCAGAACATCCAAAACTTTGCTCTAAAATTAACAGTTAAGGAGTTAAAAAAACACCTATTTTGAAATTTCTTAAATTTGGCAACATTGCGTTTTTCAAAAAGGTAAATCAACTCTATTTGTTATCATTTGTTTTAGAATCGAGTTGCTAAATAATATTTTCTCGTTGCTCAGCGAAGCATAACGTTTCTCCTCTGTTCGGAAATGGTGCGTGACCGTGTCGGAATTGTCACTATATGAGTAATACAAAATACGTGAATGAAAAATGATTAAGAAGAGAGTGAAGTGGGTGGTGGGATAAGAAGCACTTCCAATCACTAATCTACATCAGTGCTGCCAAATATAAAAATTAAAAGTACTAAACAACTATTTAAAAATTATTCACCCATCTCTTGCTTCGTGTTTTGTCACCAGAGCTCTATTGTTCTATTGCTCTGAAGCTCTATATATGATAAAAGGTGTTTCTTTAATAGTTATAAATTCATCTTGATAACATTATTAATTTGGCAACACAGGAATAAACCTTTAATGGTTTTGATGTCGCTGAAAAGCTCGTAAGAGGACTTTTACAGAGTCGTCGGTGCGCGTGAACCGTTATAAACGCACTACTCTCCAATAACCAATGAGGTGATAATGCGAAATGTTACGTGACTAGTAGAGACTGTAGAACTGCCGTAAAAACAAGTTAAAAGCAGAAGAAAAATTACTCAACAACAACTTTAACGCACAAGGAAATAAATGTTATTGCTTATCAAACCATGAAACGCATAAAATATACTTAAAACTAAAATATTAACTAATGGCGAGATGTCACAGGCTTACATCATTCTTACCAATAAAAATTAAACACGCTCAAGGAAAAATTAATTAGCATAGTACTTAGAGATAGAAACAAACTCTTATATGTAACATGTAAAAGTATCTACCGTCCATATTCCTGAACCGTTAGTAGATGAACAACGCGGCAGAGCCATCTGCCGGCAGAATTAAAAACTAGCAGACGCAGACTTTAGAGGAAAACCAAGACTCCGCAAACAGTACAAAATTTTGTATTCAAGAAGCCTCAGTACCGCTGTCCTCTTTTTAAATACATGTAGAAATGACGGACAGATGAAGTGCAACAATATTTTGCTAAGCGACCCCAATAATGCTTAAAATATATAGCAGATGAACTTACACACTATTTTAATGTGTTTGTCTAATATGAGAAATTTGAACACCTGGATTATGACGTCACTCTTTACGATCTTTCAAATTTCTAGTCCAAATGAAACCGTTTCAAGATCTGAATTAGTTCATTTGGTGGATGCTATTGAGTATTATCTGGGTCGGTTTGGAAAACGCCAGGACTATTCTTCATTTTCCCTGTATTTTTAAAAAATCTAAAATATTAAAGAGAGGGGTGATTACCGGGGCCTGTTATTATTATAATCAAATTTCAAAATTTACTTTAGCTCTTATTAGTTTAGAAGACACTGTACTATGTCTGTACTTTAGCAAAGAGACACAACGAACATTAATTTGTATCAACTTATTGCTAACACTAAAGAAGGAAATGGGAAAGTAGAAATCTAGAATGCCTGGAAAATATAAGAATTTATGATCAGTAACAACATGGTAATATGTGTGAGTAATTTAACAAGTTAGCATCAGGGAAGTTTTTTTTTCTTTACAGGAGATTCGAATACATCATACTGTACACCGGATAAGAGCTGTGGATTTTCAATGCTGTACTCAGCTGCTTCAGCTACAAGAAGTTCTGGTATGTTGCAAATGAACTTAGTGTAACTGTTACACTGAAAGAAGCTTATGTTGTGGCTACAATAATGGTGTTGCTTAGTATTTCTTAACCTTTTGGTCCCAAAATTGTATAGAAAACAGTTCAAGTGCCAAGTTTATCATCTAATATATCCGAGGAATCTTCTATGGTTTCTATTTGAATAAACATTTCATTTTCCAATAGCGGTACTGATTCTTCATGACGTTTACTATCTAGCATCAGACTATTATTATCTGGTAAAACATTTGGTTTGAGCTTATCTATATTTCCTTTACCTATCTTCTTAATATCCATTACACATTGCTTGAATTCTCTTTCCCTTTTCCTCTTTCTCTGCTCCCTTTCTTGTTTCTTCTTTCGCCTCCTTTCTTCCTTTGGGATTTCTCTTTCTCCATTAGTCTCATCATCTGCTTTAGAACTTTCGATAATTCACCAACAGTTTGTAACTCCATCTCTTCATCATCGTCATTTTGAGTTCCTTGGATAACTGGATCCGGACGTTGATCTTATTTTGGATAAGATACTTCCTTCCTTTGTTCTGTACGTTCCAAGTGTCGCTCACTTGGAAATTTCACTGTTCTTTCTTAAGTATTATCGCCTTCGCTGGAGCTCGACATTTTCTATTTTAATTCGCACAACGCCGGGCACCAATAATATGTAAGAGGATTATTTCGCCTTCGAAATAAATTACTTTACCCATTGATTAGCTTTCAAGCTTAATTTAAAATGTAATGCAGACTCATCCCACTTCGTAAGAAAAAGGGTTCTTGCTCAGAGACTTAAAAGATTTGACGTATAGATTTCTTGCTTTTACCAAGATGTCCACCTTTAGAAAAAAAAGATGGCGACTTCGTGAAAGATGGTTTTGTGCGCTAGTGTGTCGGGATCAAAATCGTGTTCTTGCGTTAATTACGTCGTTAGTGCAGTGAAAAATAGAAACGACAAGAGTGTCCAAACTTAAGTGTTTGTTATAGTAGAGAGTAGTGAACTTTACAGAGAAATTAACAACACTGATATACATTACACTCTTCGGTTACGAAATGCATCCACACGAACAATCTAGAACAGTGAAAACAGTGAACATTCTAGAACTGGAGTGTGAATCTAGGCCTAATTTGCATAAATTTAACAAAGAATACTCCCTTAAAACTGTAATAACATGTGTTTCCATGTATCTGTTATATCCAGAAAATGAAAGGAATAGAAGAAATTACTGAAGCAAGTGACATGAACGCTAATGTTCCAATTGTACCTCAACAACACAATTCAGAATTGGAGATGCGCAATGGCGCACCGGGAAACCAGGTAATAGACAACCAGTTATCTTTTAATCCCTCTATTTCAGAAGAAGCTATGCATGCAGCTCCTCAGGTTTCTTTGAATCAAACTTTCTTACAAGACCTAGCTCAATGTTCTCTAGTTCCAGTAGCTTCACCGGAACATGCTTTATAACGCCTAGTTTAATGTTGCAAAATTAATTACAAAAAGATAAATTTGATTCTCTCATGGCTCACCTGAAAAGTACAAGGGTAATAACAGAAAATGAAACTCCTCCTCCTCAACAGATGAAGAGAAATGAAAATGTGACATTCCATAATCAAAATTCTTTTGATATCACAGTACTAGGTGCAACCAGCCCCTCACGACCTGAAGATGCACTAATATTACTTCAAGCTCTGCAAACTAACCTACCCTTTCCACCTCCTGGAACTTCAGGTAATCAGGATAGGGTACAACCTCCGGAAGAGATGGAAACAAGTGCAGGGGACAATCGAGCTCAGATACAGCAACTATTGCATAACCAAATATCTTCGCAAATTCAAGGGAAAAAAGACAATTTAACAAGACAAATTGTACAGGGAAATAATAAGATTCAAGAAAAGAATGACAAGTTAAATAAGGGTACAACCGGTAATAATATAGAAGGCAAACTAAACCTGAAAAGAAAAAATCTCCCTCCCGAAGAGACAGAAGGAGATATTAACTCCCAGAACGTAAAAAATCCCAAGATATCTGATCCAGTAAGGTCTCAGTACCCATCAAAAAATTACTTATTTCCATCAACTACTTCGGGACAATATCTCTCGCTTTTATATAGTACGGAAAATGATAATATAGGCGGAATAAATACTTCCAGTACGGCGCAAAAACTACAACGAGAAGGAGTCAATATAGAACAAATCGAGCCTCTGGGGAGATATGGGCTGAAAGTGTACTTTAAGTCAGCGAAGGAAGCTAATAATTTTGTCACCAACAAAGACCTTCAGGTTAAGCTTAAGATACGAGCGAGAATTCCAAAGATGTTAGTACACCGAATAGGAGTAGCTTACGGTGCACCTTTAGAAGCTAGTGTAGAAGAAGCATTACAAAATACAGAATGTAATTTGCCTATCATTGAAATAAAACGCATGAAAAGAATATTTCGAGGAAAGCTAGTTGAGACCCGCCTGATGGAATTCAAATTTGAGTGACAGGTTTTGCCTGATTTTCTAATCTTGTATAAGCAAAGGGTTCCAGTTCAGCCAAAGAGAAAGATACTAATTCAGTGCGATCGCTGTTACGGTTTTTTCACAGGGCGACGGAATGTCGAGCGGAGAAGTGTCCACAATGTGGCTTAGTGGGGGAACATCCTAAAGAATGTCCACAGCCATACAAATGTATTTTTTGTGAAAGTCCAGATCACATCATAGGAGAAAAACCCTGCGCAAAGCTAGATAAATAAGAACAGGCGGTGGAACTCATGGCGAAGGAGAACATTCTTTATAACGTAGCTATACGCAGAGTGAAAGGAATCACAATCAACAAACAAGTCTATGTCCGTGCTCAATACTCGTCCATCGTCTAAAAAGAAGCTGTTACTCGAACCGAGAACAACAGAAATCAGGGAAACTTAGATCAAAACAATCAACGCCAAAAGATAACTATAAATAATGAAGCAAAGGATGATACTTTGACAACAAAACCATACCAAAGATTTCCTGAACATATACCCGGAACTACATGAGAAAGAAAAATGTAACTTATCAAAACCAACAAAGTGCAGCAAACATTTCAATCAAACCTCGGTCAGTAAGATCATAACATGAACACTGAACAGCATACAGCAACAAAACAAAGTCTACACCAGTATCTAAACCCCAAAGAATCGACCAGGATGGGATCAACAGACACAAGAATGATGGGACATTTAGCAATAAATCAAATCTCGCTTCTTCTTCTTCATCAAGCAACCCTTCAAATATTGACAACAAAATCAATACTTCAACCAACAGCATAGTTAGGAAACTTATTCATTTCATATAAAATATTTTAGATATCTTTCTAGACGATCCTTTCACTGATCAGGCCAAAGATTTCATTCTCCAAACCCGAGAGATATTGAGGGAGCTGGGCGGCTTACTCATATATATAAAAATGTCCACACTTCAAAGCAAAAAAAAGATTATCCATTGGAACATCAGATCCTTCAATCAACTGTGTGCTAATATTAATGTGCTTACTAATGATTTTATATTGTATATATGTATAGACTGTGGGTTCATATATCTCGCAGCATACCTAAAGTTGTGGCCGGTGTAATATTTAAAACGCATCCGCCCATTTCAAACTTACACAGCGCAAATGATCAGAGAACATCAAAGACTTCATCATATTACTATCAATGTAATTTCAAATAGTACAATAATCAATATAATACATGCGATATCAACAATGTCAACATCACGTTGACATACCATTATATTAAACAAATCTTACGAATATCGATTACGATACCCAAAACTAGAATAAACTAAGAACAAGCACAATTTACATATTTAAAACGTAAAGTAGTAACCATAATCTTATGGCCAAAAAGTGTTTACTATTTCCAAGTCTGTTAATAAAAACATTCATTATTATTAGTTCTAAAAGTTCATAAAATCCCATATCACATCAACATAAAGATTTTCTCCTTTATCTAGTTTACCATATTAGAACAGCAGTTCTTTGTATTTCTGAATTATGGGGTGGGAAATGCACAAGTTATCAAGTTAAAATTATAATTTTCACAGTTCGAATCCACACCCGCGCAAGATGGGGGTAGGAATATATGTACATGAGGATTTAGCATGGTACCCCATCCCTATACCAGACAACCTAATTCTTGTTCAAAAATTTAACTTAGAAATTTGCGCGATCCGAATACGATTAGTGAATTTAATATATAACATATATTATATTTATGTCCCTTCAAATAAAATGACCTTGCACATTCCCCCTTCAGCATTACAAGAGTTTCATGATTCAGTCTCTAGTCCTAGTCTATTCCTTGGCGATTACAATCATCATCTTATCGAAACTGGAAATAATAAAAACAGTAAATTCGGTAATACTATCCGCGATTGGCTCGATAACAATAACTTAGTACTTTTAAATGGCGATTCAATAACCCATGTACCATCAAATGGAAACTGACAATCTTCTATTGATTTAGCTAATTGCACCAACAATCTATCTTGTAAAATGTATTGGGAGACATTCAGCTAATTACTTACAAGTTACCATTTCCCATGTGTAGTTACACTATTAGATTCTAAACCAGAAGTACTCAGCTCAGGCATATATAGAATACGCAAATGGAAAATACAACAAGGCAACCGGAATTTATTTCGACAGATTTTTGACTCATTGATTGAACACAAAATCCCTAAATGTTCCGATGATCAGCTAGAATACTCTAACATCGTAAAGATCCTCAATACAGCGATGAACTCCAGTTGTCCCGTATACTCAAGCAAAACCAAACATAAATTTCCAGGTTAATTCCGGTGGTCAGACGAATGTAAAAAAAATCACGAAAACAAAAAATTGACACATTGACACCTGGAAAATCCAACTCCTGACAACCTAATATAATATAAGAAAAATGTAGATATTATGAAAAGAGCAGTTAAATCTCATAAAAGACGAGCTTGACAAACATTTTGTAATAAATTCGGCTTAACATACGAACGAAACTATCCGAACTTTGGGATATTCTCAGAAAGGTTTATTCACGGATATAGAATCAAAAACATTAGACACAAAGTGGAAAGAAGAATTCATAGCAAAAGTGGAAGCTCAGAATAACATATGAAATTGATGAGCCAAATAGAATATTTACGTTAATACCAACTCATCCTTTTGACAGGCCTCTCAGTTCTCGAAATGCAAAAGGAAATTAATAATCTTAAAAATTCGTCCCATGGGAAAGACCACATCCCTAACCTCAAATTACAAAATATGTCACCTCTCGGAATTTAATGACTATGTACGTTATTTAACAAACTTTTTCTTACTGTCATCATACCACACGAATGGTCAGAACACATCATAATACCGATTCTCAAACCAGGGAAACCGGCAGCTTCAGGTTTGAGCTATAACCCCATTTGTCTTGCCTCCAATATACTTAAATTATTCGAAAGAATTATTTTGAAAAGACTGGAATGGTTCTTGGAATCTAATCAATTCGGATTTCGTAAAAATATAGGCACACAAGACTCTATAGCCACGTTTACATTATATATACACAATAACCTTAGCCAGGGTAGGAAAGTCCACGCGGTATTTCCCGATTTAACAACAGCATTCGATTCAATTAATCCCAATATTTTACTAGATGTCATGATGCAAAATAAGATGCCTTATTTATACCTAAAGTTAATCCGGAACCTTCTTAATAACAGGAAAATCCACTTTTTTTTACGGACAGCTAGAACGTTCAACGTTGATTTCGACAGGTACTTCCCAGGGATCTCCTTTAAGTCCCCTCCTGTTCAATTTATACCTGTCCACTTTAAAATCATTCATACCCCCTTTGAATTTATTCTTTTCGCTGATGATTTAGTCATGATATCAGATGACAAAAGTAATCAAAACTTCACGAAATTAGAAAACTTAATCATTCAACTAACAGATTGACTCAAGAACAGAAACCTCATCTTATCCGAGAGAAAATCTAAAATTATAACTTTTGGAATAAATAAGGTAAATATACCCCCAAGATAGACAAATATTCCGGTAGTAAATTCAAACAAATATTTAGGATTAAGACTCACTTGGCAACCACATATCAAAAGTATCACGAACAAGGCCAACAAAATAATAAACACGTCAAAAGCACTAGCCACCAATAAATACGGAGAACATCAGATGATAATGCTCACATTCATTAAACATTACCTCCTTCCCTCCATAGAACATGGAATCTCTATGGTTCCACTAATTACGGACTTTAATCTAAATAAGATCAAGATCATATATAGGAGAGCGTTACGCGTGGCGTTAGCAGTCATGAATAGCCACCGAAACGTAGCCATTTACGCCGAAGCCCACGTATTGAATTTTCAAACTCGCCAAAACTTACAAGCCGTTAAAACCCATGCGTTCAATGAAGTCCTGCAAGAAACTCTCCACTTTAAACAGAAGCACCAAAGATTCCGGAACACAATGTGGGAAATTTATCTGTACAATTTTCAGAAGAAGTATGCATCAGTCTAAAATAAATCCTTTGTTCAAAATACAATGCCCTTTAGCTCCAGATATTCCAATTCATTATCCTAAGTAGAAACACATAGCAGAATATGGAGCTAATTGGGAGGGTTTCCACTTCATATATGTAGATGGCAGCAAAAACGAAACATCAGTCTCCAGCGCTGTATGGGATGAATAAAAAAATATGCACTAAAATATATATTGCAACCTCTTCCTTAGCTCCTTCTACAGCGAGAAATTTGCAATTTCGAAGTGTTTAGGATACACATTATTTCAAAACCTGACAAAATTCTAATTCCCTCTGATTCTCAATCAGTAATACAATCTATAACTAGATCATACCAAAAATCTTTTTCGGTCACACCCGCTCATCTATGACATCATAGAACCTTATCATTGAAACGTAAGCATGAAGAAAGAAATTCAATTTAGTTGGATTCCAAGTCACCTTGATTAGGCTGATTTTTTTAATGTGGAGCAGCCACCAGCTTCCCAACATTACTAAATCAAACCTTTATTATTTAGATATTTTGCCACGATCTAAGAAAAAATCAAGTAACAATGGTCAAACTATCTTGCTGAAGAGATATAAACATGCACCACCATCTTCCGGCATTTCTACGATAAAGATTCGACAAAACCTTGGTTCCAAAACATGAATGTTCCAAGACAGGTAATACAGGCAACTATAAGGGGCCGCTCCAATCACACGCGCTTAAAAGATCATTTAACTAGTATAAAAGATCATTTAACTAGTATAAAAGATCATTTAACTAGTATAAAAGATCATTTAACTAGTATAAAAGTGAAAATAGAAGCAACATGCGACTGCAGACATCAATCACCACCTTCATTCATCTTTCAACGGAATTTTGCAAATTTTATAATGAAAGAACATCATTACTCAATGATTTATACAGGACCAACGTTCCCAAACTTATCTCATTTCAGTCTCTTGTCTTTCAACCAGCAACAACTACAGCTTACCTAATATTCAGCCTTTTCAGGAAAATTAAAAAGCAAAGTTAACTATTTTACTTCCAATTCTCTTTTCCACAACACCTAACTCCCTCCACCTCATTTCACCCGTCCCTTCTTTTTGATAATACCTTACTGAACTCAGAAAGGAAAACACGATATAAGGATTAAACTGGAACTCAGAAATAGACAAATCAATTATTAGACAGAAAGGACTAAAGCATATTAGAAAAACAAGGAAACGAAAAACGAAAATAGACTACTACACCATATGACTACTTACGGACGATGCTATTGGAATTGACAATACTGGAAAGAAAACTCCTCTTCAATCAACCTATTAAGAACATCAGTACAAGTAATAAGAATCTCACAGCTTTATCTCTCTCCTGACTACACGAGCTTTTCCCATCGCTTGTGAACACAGCGAAACGTTGCCTCTCACATAAGCAGCATTTATAAACGTGCTATTCACCAGCATATCAAGAAATTAGAGTTTATGCAAAAACAAACAGGCACTATCTCTCTGCAATAACCGACATAAGAGTATCAATAAACTCAAACAATAGTTTGCAGTTAAAACAAAACAACAACAAAGCGCACCTTTATGGACCTCAAGTAGGAGGTGGGGCGACGCGATGTTTTATATAAACCTGGCCTAGAGAGAAAGTTCTCTCTAGCAGATATTTCACACTGCTGAAATAAACAGGCTATAGCGAAGAAATTGTTTTAATAAAGATAACGCAGTTAGACTTCGACACCACAATATATTATTGTTCTACATACATGCACATACTTCAATGTTTTAAGCACCAAAGTACGATATTTGCTGGTTCAGGTTTACAAATTATATCATAACAGAGAAAGTTTTTCTGCGGAAGAAAATTTGTACTTAGATTTTCTTCCGCAGCAAGCCATACTCCTTAAATAATATCACAATGTCGTAAGATAATTTCCATTCATATAGAATTAACTATAGTCTGAAAGTATATGAAGTGTACACGGGAAGAACGATCAAGGTCCATTTTTGAAAGTTGTGAGAGAAAACGCATTTTTAAAGTGTAAACACTTG
>JAGDQP010036664.1:0-18955 GCA_022664845.1 Lepisma saccharinum | reverse complement strand
CATACGATACCAGTAGTACATGTAGATACAAGTAACATTACCAATAATACTCTGCTCTCTCTTGAACACTATATGGAAAGCAACAAAGGTGCTGTAGACTACATGTTCCTAGTAGAAGAACATTCCACGTTTCAAAACACTATTAGAAATATATATTGGTTTTGGCTTAGTAATCCGCCAATTAAATGTATTGCAGTAATTTTGTGTGACAACTTCAGAGCTGAAGATATTCAAGATCTATTCAATACATTGCAAACATTACAATTGGTAAACTCTATTATTATTCTCCCGTCGAATGAAATCGATAATATCTGGAAATCAGACACATCAGTTTTGGTTTATGGATATTTTCCTTTCCACCAATCACACTGCAGATGGCCAGCATATATTAAAGTTCTGGACGTGTGGGATAATTCTAAGTTCCTCTTTGGAAACGAATTGTTTCCCAACAAGTTGAAGAACTTGTAGGGTGGTAATGTCACCATTATATCAACAGATATGATAGCTCGAATTTACGCACTACGTAGGAATAACGAAGTTCAATATTTTGGTCTTTACATGAAAATGTTGAATACTCTTCAAAATAAATTCAATTTCTCTCTGCATTTAAACATCTCAGAAAGGAATTTAAGTCTAATAAATTCAGGATATTATGATGGAGTATTTAAAGGAATACCTGTTCAGAATGTGCTTAATAATGTATTCGATTTAGTTTACTCCAATGACTACGTCCATTTTGTGTGCATTACTCCAAATGCTACCGAATACCCTGGATGGATGTCTTTAATTATCCCTCTCTAGTGCATACTGTGGGTTCTAATGATAGTTTCAAAATCGTGGTAATACTTTCTCTTAAATTGTTAGGTACTTTTTTCTCGAGAAAGAAATAAGGCTGTATTAGAGCATTCTTTATTGCAGTCATTAGCTATTCTCGTGCAAGTATCTGTTCCTTCGTCCCCGTCCAAATTCACTGTGAGGATTGTTTTCATCTCATGGGTCTTCGTTTCATTAGTATTGAGCACTGGTTATCAAGCTTCATTTTATTGCTTTCTTACTAAGCCAAAAACGTATGATTATATTCGTAGCACAGAAGATGTTGTAAAATCTGGACTATCGTTTGGTGGCGAGGAATACTTTCGTTGTTTCTTTGATAATAATGGCAGTGAAACAGAAAGAAAAGTGTTTGAAAAGTGGATTAAAACTGACATCCGCTCATTGAAGAACGTTACGAAAACGAGTGATTTTGTATTACTAATACTTGATGGTGAAGCAACATTACTTGACAAGGTACTGAAAATAAAGTATGGGAAACCCATGATGCATGTTGCTGAGGAACCTGTAGCATTCGTTCCTCTTGCTTTCTATATGTCAAAAGGGTCAATGTTTACTGAACTATTTCAACGTGTTCTACACTTATGTTTCAATAATGGTTTGTTCGAAAAATAGAAAGATGATGCCTTTTCAGACACTAGCTTTCTTCTTGTTAATCCACATAATCGAATTATTAGCACTGAAATGAAACGTCCGATTTCATTAGGATCTTTGTATTGTGCTTTCCTTATACTTGGAATTGGACTTACAAGTGGACTAATTACTTTTGTAGCTGAACTAATAGTAACATGTTTCAATATACTATTTAGTATAATTTTTTAGGAGCAACATTGCGAAAACAATCTTGTTATTTTTCTCTCACGAAAAGGTTTATGAAATAATAGTTAGTACTTTAATCTATAATGTTACTTAGTAGTCGACGGGAGTTCCTTCGAGGTGAGAAAATTGTTATTATATCTGGTGTAGTAAAAAGTAATCCATTATTTTGCCAATACATGGCTTCAGTGATCTGTATCTCGCGTTGTATAAGTCTGATCGGGTTCAACGAGATGGCGTTCAAACGATGAGATTGCGTACTACAAACACTGTTCAGATAGTTTTGATGAGTTGACTCAGTGTTGTGTGAGCGCGCCTCAAAATGGACACTAGCAAAGAGAAAATACCCTATATTTTACAGTTTTTCTTCGATAAAGGCGAAAACGCAAGCCAGGCGGCTGCAAATGTGAATAGTGTTTATGGTCCTGATACTGTAACAGCCAATCACGCGCAATTTTGGTTTCGTCGATTCCGTTCCGGTAATGTTGACGTCAAAGATGTACCACGCACTGGAAGGCCAAGTGTCGAAAATGTTGATAAAATCATGGACATTGTCGCGTCCGACCGTTATGTAAGCACTGTTTCGATTGCCCAAGAGCTAAACATTGCACAAAAATCCGTGTGGAACCATTTGCATAAGGCTGGATACACAAAGAAGCTTGATGTATGGGTGCCACACGAGTTAACGCGAAAAAAACGTCATGTACCGAATTTCTATCTGCGAATCGCTGCTGAATCGCAACAAAAGCGACCCATTTCTGAAGCGGTTGGTGACTGGTGATGAAAAGTGGATCACTTACGATAACGTCACGTGAAAACGATCGTGGTCGAAGCGCGGTGCGCCGGCGCAACGGTGCCCAAGCCAGGATTGACGGCCAGGAAGGTTTTGCTGTGTGTTTGGTGGGATTGGCAGGGAATAATCTACTATGAGCTGCTCCCCTACGGCCAAACCCTTAACTCGGAACTATACAGTCAACAATTGGACCGCCTGAAGGCAGCAATCGCCCAGAAGAGGCCAGCTTTGGCCAATAGGAGAGGCATTGTGTTCCACCAGGACAACGCCAGGCCACACACATCCATAGTGACTAGCCAGAAGCTCCGGGAGCTTGGTTGGAAGGTTCTTATCCATCCATCTTATAGTCCGGACCTGGCACCAAGTGATTACCATCTGTTCCTGTACATGGCGAACACGTTTGCTGGTGAAAAATTCGCTTCAAGAGAGGCTTGTGAAAATCGACTGTCTCAATTTTTTGCCAATAGGAACAAGGGCTATCAGAGAGGCATCATGATATTACCTCCCAAATAGCAACACGTTATCGAACAAAACGGCGCATATGTGACCTAAATCGGATCATTCTAACTATGATAAGTCAAGCCTTCAATGCCATGCAAAAATAATGGATTACTTTTTAGTACACCAGATATTGTGGCAGATAACTTCGTATCTCAAGATAAACATCTGTGACATTTTTGAACCCCAATGTTTTAGGAACAGTACCTTTTAGCTGATAAATTTTCGGACGAATGAAGAGGAAAGTTGTTGATGTCATTATGGTATTTCACGATGAAACTTCGAGAAAGAAACAGATGCGTCATTGAACTTCCGTGAGAGCAGGGCTAGAATCAGTGTTTTCTTGCTGATGATCTGAACTTCGTCATAGCACTCATTAAATGACAAGAGTACGTTTAAATATAAATTATGTGGTGTAATTTCAAACTGTTTAAAGCGTCTCACGTAAGTTAAACGTTGGCCTATACATAGAAATTGTTTTACAAATAATTTAGGAATTAATTTATAATTTTAAATTGCATTAATGATTAAAGAGCATTAACTTGACATTTTATACAGACTTGAAACAGAAGTTGAAATTTAGTCTCAAGTTCAGAATCAAATCGTGAAATAAAAACTGATTTGCAAAAAGGCTTTATAACTTCTTTTGAGGAAGAGATATAGAATATAGATTATATTACGGTGATTTTGATAAATCTTCTTATTGAACCTAATTATCTGCAACATATAAAAACGTCATCATCATCTTTTCTTGAACAGCGAATCAGCACTATAAAAATGTATCCTTTTATAACAAGATACTCATAAATGAGATGGCTTTTTGCTGTAAATTTTCAGGAAAGAATGGAAAGAAATTTTGTTTTCTTAACTGGTTTTCCTGAAGACAGTCAGATAACGTGTAAATTTAAAAGTAGCAAGCAGTTAAAAATGAGGAAATGCTCTGTCATGATGGTGTTACGGTTGTTACGCGAATGAAAAAAATAACTTATTAAAACTTTTACATGTATTTTACAACAGGAAAGACGAAATTATAAGTACTCAACAATGAAATATTCAAAAGGTAGAACGAACTTTTCAATGACTGCTTTCAAGGCAAACATGTGAGTAAATATGACTAGTCACTAGACCATGCTGATAAACATTTTTGTGCATGAAAACATTGATGTTGTGTTTATGCATTTGTTGGTGATGTTTATAAACATTTTCAGTGATTTCATTACCAAGTATATATTGCTAAACCCCGAAGTGGCTAAATGATGTTAAACATACGTCTGCCGTAAGATATATTAGGTAAATGGGTAATATTTGCATATATAATGTATATATTGACTCCATACTGTATATCCAACGTAGTGTATATTGTATAGCGATGACAAATATTAGTGAAATGGTGAATAGGACGTTGCGTGTTTTAGTAGAGATTCAAGATAAAAATGCTGTTGTTCAAAAATGGCTGTGTACAAAGCGAAGCGAAGAAACTAACATTATACATTGATTACTATCCCAATTCCACTATAATGTGAGTATTTTAATCCACTGCAGTGCACTGTCTTCTACCAGTGAGCGTACATATTATTTGTCTGCTTTTCTGTGTTCAAGTTTCCAGATAATAAATGACGTCATCTATTTCAGTTGCTTCATAAGAATATGGAGTAAACAAACATGTTCATAAACTCTCTTCCTTAAAGGTTGTGTATTTGCCAATGTGCACAATATACTATACTGTGCACGTGTTACGATGTATTGCTGCACACATACACTAAGATATTCACGTTTCCAGTAGTATATACTTATCTTAAGCATAACAGTACATCCAGCCTGAGCTAAACATGGGAGCTTAAGAATTTACTTCGTTCTGTCTATTAATACAAATGGTAAGAGAAGTATAATCAACCGGAATACCGAAGATAATTCTTGCACATGGAAATTGAGGTATGTGTTGTTCAATATATCTTTTATGTGTCACGTATCTGAGTTTACCATAATTGATATGGCATGATTTACTAAAAAAAACTTTCTTATTGAACACCTGAAAAAGTGCATTTTACTCATGAGCATTCTTTGTAGTTACAATTGACCTAGTACACAAAATGCCCGATGCAGGTAACATTTCTTTACAACGAACGTCATTATAACATAGTGTTCGTTAGAACGAAGTTTTTTTCAGAGTTCAGCTTGGATAAAATCCCTAATTTACAACGAAATCGAATATCATTACAATATCATTTTTAGTTCGTTTTCGTGTACACAACAATAAGTTACCTGGCAACGGTTACTGTATATAATATAAGGTAATGTTTTCTTTTAGCGTTGGGTTGTTTCTTTCTAAAATTACCTAGAAAGAAGTTCGCTCATGTAGTGAACCTATCTTGCGAACTCCTCTTATATTGATCTTTGAAAAGTACAGCACGACACTAAAATACAATATTACTAAAATAAAGTAAGCGAAACGTGATTAGCCTCTCATTTCTAGTTTGATGAACAAAGAGAGTTGGTGTGTTTTTAGTACACGTATTATGGTGAATACGGATGTAAATATTGAAAAGAAACGATGTCAGCTGTCGCTTGAAGTTAAACTTTAAATGACTGAACAGGTTAACAGTGGAATAAGGAAGGTACACATTTGTTAACGAATTTGACATTTTTGCAATAATTACCCGAGACGAAAACTGCAGCAATACTTTAAAATCTCAGTGCAAATCAGATATTCTTCTTCTTCAATACAATGTTCATTACAACGAAGTAAAATGTATTATATTCGACAATAGAAAAGGTACCCACCAAATGTAGGGATTCGTTTTCTATGTGTTTTGAGAAATAGATACAAATCAATGATGAATGGAATTAATTTTGCATGGAATGTCGAACAGATCAACCATAAAAGGTTTTTCTTATCAAGATATGACTGTAATAGAAATTTATATTGTAGACATATTAGAACAAATGTAAATTGTGCAACTTAACACTTATGAACATTTTACTCACAAGTAAACCTAACGAATTCTTCAAACCGCTTTTTCAGCCAAACTTGGCAGAGGAATAAAGCATATCAGGAAACCACCAGAAAATATTATTAAAAGAGCCTTCGTCCATAAAGACAGGTGCAGTGGTCAAACGTTTCTCATAAGAATGAGTTCTTATAGTTTGATGTAAGTCAGAAAACATCTCTATTTTGTAAAATGCTTGAAATAATAGAAAACAAATACTCAAGGATTAATTCCAGGATAATGTGCTATCTTTTAGAGGGTACGTTTGTCTCCGCCGCCATCTTGAATGCTGCTCGATATTTTGAATAAAAGTAGGTCATGGGCTAGAATTTTACCAGAAATAAATTGTGGAAGTCAGTTTTGCCGTAAATGTATATTTTGAGAGAGCTAATGAGATGTGACATCAGTATTCGCAGTTGATTGAAAGGTATGGAGTTACTCTGTTGTTCTTGAAACTGCATAAGAAATGAAAACCTAATTGAAGACGTAATAAGCGCTGGGTAGGTGATAACCAATACCCATTATTTGTGTGTTGGGTCTTCATTTCTTGCTCTGTTAAAAGAAGAACGTATTTCCATACATTTCAATCAATCACGAATACTAATGTCACTTCTCATTATCTCCCTTAAAGATACATTTATGGCAAAACTGACTTCCCCAACGAATTTCTGGTAAATTCTAGCCCAGACTGATATGTTAAATGACTAGAAATTTTGGACACTGCGACCGTCTTTATGGACGAAAGCATTAATAATTATTATTTCTGGCAGTTTGCTGATGTGCTCTACTCCTCTACCAAGTTTGGTCGAAACCCAGTTTGAAGCATCGATAATAGGCTTGCTTATCAGAGCGTCTCATACTGGAGGCAAATATCACAGGGAATGAATTTTCGGGTTCCATTTGTAAAACATGTACAAGATGTTCAAATAACAAGTAATAAAGACTTATTAGGTGATGAAGTCTCATAGAAATACTCGTACGTAAATGAAGATACTTGGGTTAATGTTACACATTTGATCAAATTCCACGAACAGACATGTGTTGGATGAGATTCTATTCTCCGTTTCATGTGAGAAAATATGTATATCGGTATTTCCTATCAAATGCAAACGGTATAAAAGGAGAAGATAACGTTCCCTATGTCTTGGTCGTTTATGGGAATATTTAAACCCAACTAACATATTTCGACTCAAAGCGATGTACCTCAATCGTTTTCACTTATTTTTGGTACCGTTGGATTCTTCATGATCAGAAACGATGACGAAACTGTGAATGTGACAGAGATAAGCCATACACCATTGGATTCATAATAATCTGAAACCGTGGATTAACCTACAAGTTTCACCCTAAAATTGGTAGATTCCTTCTATTAATAATCGCTTGGTATTCTCCATTTTTCCCCTCTTAGATCTCAGAAACTAAAAGTCCGACAAAGATTGTTTATTCACTATTGGATTCGTCTTGTTCTGCAACGGTAAGTAAAACCATGAATGTGACTCTAAATCTGGCAGGTCTTTCTCAATCTCTTAGTATTCTCCATTTGTGCCCCTACGAGATTTCAGTAGCCACAAATTCATCAGAGATAAACCATACACTGTTGGAATTGTCATGGACACCGGTGAGAAAATATATGACTTTGACTCTGAAACTGGCATTCCCGGGCATTCGCTTAGTAACCTTCATTTGTCCCTATTACATTTTTTTTAAAATTTGATACGTTTTAAGATAATTTTAATTTATACGGGGGCGCTTTGGTTTTGTCTACAATAAAACAATTACTTAGCTTGTTGTTTTTGTACATGTTAAATATTTCCCGTCACCACACATCACACAAATAAAAATATTATAGATTAACATAGAGTATTTTACGACGTCCTCCTGTTGGTGCGATTCCAACAACAGGCTACTCCGCGGAAAGTTGATAGCTGGTTTCCTGTGGTCTTTCACTCTCTTCACTCTTTTTCTTTCACAATTTATCATTGGGTATTTTTTTATTTAGTGTTTTGGTTTGATTATTTAACTTATTTAATTATTTCTTTTTCCGGTTTACGTTTACGATTTTCGATTCTGATTCATTGCAATTCTTTGATTGGACGCTTGATTGTTATTTATGTATGTCTAGGTTAATTAGTGTTTATTAACTTAAATGTTTATATCACTTCCAATTATTATTTTAAGTTATTTTGTCTTTTGCATTAGGTTTTTAGGTATTACTTGCTGCCGTTCCCCGTATGGTGTACTGAAACTTTATTTGCAAGTTCCCGGAGGACAGTTAAATGCTCTGGATTTCGCAGAACATCTTTGATTTCTCTGCCCTCCAGGGTTTTTCTTTCTTCCTTGGCTATTTTGTCTGTTTCGTTTTGTTCTTAGTACTTTATGCTCCGGGGTGGCCACATCACACAACAGTAATGGCACAGGTTATCCTTCACAAAATTGAGGTCCTAAAAATTGTTCCTATATGGTGCATGACCTGTTAGGAAGTGTAGTAGTCCTCCTTCTATTTCTTCTCCAATTTTCAGCCTTTCAGCCACGCTTATAAAAAATGCGTAAAGTCTTCTCTCCTTATCGGTATTGTTCCAAACCTGCTGCAATGCACTGGTTATTATATCAATTACTTCTTGTTTAGAGTTTACATTTGTGTTTAGGATTTTCATAAGTTTATTTTTGTTATATTTTTTTAACCAGTACATGGCACCAAGTATCTTTATTTGGAGATGCATTGCGACAATGGCTGCTGAAATTTGTAGTTCTTCCACTGGAGTAATTCTGCACGCTCTCATCATACGCAGTAGTATCTGGCGCTGTGCTTTGTTTACAGTCTGTTTCTGCCTTCTGTGGCACCAAACACTTGCGCCATAACCCATGATGGATCATATTATTACGTCGTGCAATGTTTTGTTTTAATTTTATAGGGGTTCTTAAATCATGATTCGCAACGTTTATCACTTTGTGCGTTAATTTGATGGTTGTATTTTTAGCGTTTGTCACATGCTACATGAAGTTTATTTTTTCATCCAGTAAGATTCCTAAATATGTGTAGCTTTCTTCTCTTTTAATTTTTTTGCTACTTAATTTTATTATAGGTCCTCTATTCCTACTAAGTTTACATTTCAATAATACATATTTGGTATTTTCTCCTGATATCTGGAATCTATTATCATCGCACCATTACGTGCGTATTTTTAGTGTAATATTTCATTTCGTTTGTAGATCATTTCCGGTATTTTCTTTTAGAACAACCGCCAGGACGTCCAAATATCCAACCACGCATTCCGCTTCATTCATTTCATTTAAGCTCTCCAAGCACGGATGCAAGGCTAGATCACAGGAGATCGGTCCTAGTATCGATCCCTGAGAATATCTTTTGATGGTGTATTGCTCACAATGCCGTTCCCTGCGTCTGCCTCAATACGTATATTTTAAAAATAATGTTGATTTAAAAAAATATATTGTTTATTCAGTTTCTTTAATTCCTGCATCAGAGCAGGACACTAGAGGTTATCGAATGCTCACTTTATATGAAAAAAATGTTCCCATTACATAACGGCATTTATTAGCTTTTAGGTTTTTTATTTTGTTACGTATTGTATTAATGGAATCCCCTGTTGACTTTCCCTTTCTGAATCCAAATTGTAATTTACTATCATTTAATTTTTTTTTTCATGAATTTTGCTTGCGATTATCTTTTCAAAAATTTTACAGATGACATTTAGGAGACATATTAGTCGATATGATTTATAGTTTGCTTCATCTTTATCTTCTCCTATTAGTAGTTTTATTAATTTTAATATTTTGCAGTTTCACGAAGTTTTCTTCCTGGTTTATACATTCCTAAAATAGCTTTGTGAGATATGGTGTCCAGATATCCATTGCACTTTTGTAGATTTCATACTTAAAGTTGTCTGGACCCGTGGCTTTTCTGTTTTTCAGACTTTTAATTGCTTCTTGTACGTCGTCATTATACTATGAGTTCTTAGTCTTTATGTGTTTCTTTATATCTTATTTTCATTTTGTCTGCTTGCCTTCTAATTAATTTGTTTGTATTATCGTTTCATGCCTCGTCGTGGAAATAATTTCGTTAATAACAGGTTAGTAGTTTCTGTCCAATAACTTGTATATTTGTTTTATTCGTGTATATTTATTGAGTCTAAATTGCCTAATACAGGGAACAACCTGCAGATTATTCTAGCGGTTTTATTTTGTCTTTAAGTGTTTCTAGACTATTCGTCCAGAACGTACTCTACAACATTAATAGCTATTAATGTTTTATACAAAATAGGATATTGTTTTCACGGCATTGCTAGGGCTCCTTTTATTACATAAGGCGAACTTCCACGCAGTGCTATAAAGCTGAAACCTTGAAACACTAGCCACCAAGCGAATAGTGCAACAGGATGCATAACAAACGAATCATGTATCTCTAATAAATGATTGTTATTAAGTTCTATTCGCTAGTGACCTTTTTCTGTAAATTATTTGATCTTAACAGTCAAGTAAAAGTATTTTGTAGTAAGTCGTCCATTTCTTTGACAAGGTGTTAGTGTTGCGCGATACACAAGCATAGAAATGCTATCAAGGAGAATTCTTGAATTGTGATCCCAGAAGTCAAAAGGTATAAGCATATTTTCGAATAAAAAATGTTATAGGTAATTTTTTTATATATAACCCGAAATACATTACATAAAATTGTCATATTTTGTACAAATAATCCTTTTACCTCAATGCGTCCATGTACAAAATATGACATTTTAGTATCACATATTTTGGGTTACAATTAAAAAATACCTCTAAGTTTTTTTATTTCAAAACACAGTTTTTGGGCCACGATTTTTCTCACATACTAACCTTAGCTAAAAGTCTTACCCTAATTTGCTAAGCCGACATTTTTATACGTAATTGTTTATCTAAATATTACATCATTCCTGATTATGTTACCCTCATTTGGATGTATCTTAATCCCAGACTATTCATTTGATATGTAGAATAGTAGGAACGTTTTTTTGTGGGCCTTTCTTTTGAAGTTCCTCCCATTGTTTAAAGTTCCCTGTGAATACGGTGTAACTGGGATCAGAAAAATATTCAGGCGCAGTCTCTAATAAATGTATCATGAGTGATTGAAAGGTTGGACTGGAAATTTCACGAAAACCTTCGACGACCACATGCTAGTAACTGTAATATTCCTAGCACAGGTACCACTCCGTACGATTCTCCCGTTTCAACTGCTTGCTGTTATAATCTTTTCACAGAAGAAAGAGAAAGAACGCAGTGCGTATTAGTTGCGAGTAAAAATTCTATATTACTCTAATAAAACAAGATACTCAAGAGGATCATACATAATAGAGACCTTCTGCTCAACGTTTCAAACAGGCAACTAACACATCTATTATCCGTCCCGAAGTGTAAGTGCACGGATCTTCTCCGACATTATAATTCGTTGGCGAAACAAGATCACCACGACATCAGTGATGAAATATAAGGACATATTTGTGGTATTGAAGTCAAAGGTTTATTAAGTAGCAATTCCTATCAATTAAGTAATCAATACGGGTTGCTGCAAAGGAACTTGTAAATCATGGTTTAGACAACATTTTCAAATACTGTTGCCCCTGTACGACAAGAATTTAGTCAAAGAATGTTACTAAATAGTAAGCCTGATTAAAGTTGAAAAGTAAGAATTTTATCATCTGCATGAAGCAGGAATTTCGTTAGATTCCTTATTACTTATAGAATGTGGAGAAGGAACGACAATCATTTGTTCCCTATACTTAAGAGTAGAACTTACATTTTTTATTTATGTCACCCAAATAAAAAAAAATATTGACTATGACATTAAAACAAGATTTTATCATGAGTGGTCATTTGAACAATGAAAAATGTATGAGAACCTTAATTTGTAGCTAATCTACTTTGAATTACCAATTACTATATGTACATAAGTTACTAATGACGAGTGATACAAGATAAGGTACGAGAAATACATTATTCGATATTCGCTTATTTCGTAAAATACACTTCCATGCAGAAGCTAATGGAGAAAATATTTAGAACGATTTTTATGAGCCAGTCGATCGCTAGTGAATACTGCATAATGGATTTGAATATAAATTCTTAATATACGGTTCCTTTGAATAAATAATTATTGATGTGTTTTTATTTGTAGGTTGCTCATCAAGTAAAAATAAGCTGTTAAGTATAACACAATTTCTATCTTTATGTAATATCTACATTGCGAGCCAACTACACAATTCTCGCGGAATTAGTAAGTGTACTAACGTAACTGATGCTTCGGGTAAGTAAGTATAACTTTAGTGATATGCATAACTAATCCTTATGTCGTATATATCAGTTGTAAATGTTAATAAAATTGAATCAGTTACTTCAAATAGGGGTTAACTGCTGGTTTCCAAATGTCATTGAAGCGAAATGCGTATTTAAAATATTACATGTTCGGTAGGATTGAATATATTAAGTTTTTATATTGAAAGTTGGTTTCTAGTACTGATCTAGAAATAACAATATAACCCTTTTTGGTTGTAGAGGGTGTCCAGAATAATCGAATTTGTTCAAAAAAGGTTAACTCGTTTTCGAAGTGAATCTCATATATTAAACATCAAATCTGTATATATGACCCAAACTTTTAAAACTGACTATACTAAATGTATATATATTAAATGTCCAATCTGTTGTACTGAATAGCAAATCCAGGTTGTGTGATACCATATTTTTAACTGACTATATACAATCTCTATATCCGTTATATTGAACGTCAAGTTTACATGGGGCCGCGGTGGCTCAATCGGTAGAGCGTTGAACTCTGGTGTTATGGGTCGTCGGATCGATCCTTGCTCGGGCCATGTGGGCTTAGTGGTCGACAAACACCGTGTGCGTGGGTTTTCTCTGTGTTCTCCCACTTTTTTCATTCCACCAATTCATCTAATCATCGTTTATCCGGCCTGAGCCAAAGTTGCCTAAAGGCTTTAAAATTAAATTCAAATTCAATGTCAAATTTACATGGAAAGGGACTTAAACCATACTAACCTAGTCCTGTTTTACCAATGTTAAGAAAAAACATTTTAAATGTTGGAATATCTTTAATAATTTATTTGGCATTATGTTGTTTGCATAAGTTTCTTTTCTATGTTAGGTTACTTTTGATAAACTATTTAGTTACAATAAAATTACTTAAAAAATCTATTAATCTTTTTACCTTAGTTATAATTCTTTAACACTTTGATGTACAAATTGAAGACTACAAAATGTTAAACTCTTCATTTCACACGATTTTGTGAAAATGGCTATATACAATATCTATATACTATTTTTTCATATAGGATGGCTGTAAAAATTACGTGGGACAGCATGTAGCTAAAAGGGGCAAAAATCATGAAGAAAGAAATTTACATCTCTTCAGCCGCTTCTTCTGTCGTTCTGGACCACTCATTTGTTTCATCGCAGAATTTTTTGTAGTTGTGTGGGATGTATTTGAAGAGTTTCTTCATGCTCTCAATTTTTGCACTATTAACGTATTTTCTTCCATCGGTAGGCAGGATTGTTTGTTGGCTTTCGGATTATCAGTGGGGATTTATCACAGGTACATTGTTTCTGCTTTATCAGCATGAAAACGTTCGCCCACAAAGTGGTAGACATATGGACCGCTTGTTATACTGTAACAAATCTATATCGTAAAAGTTGTTAACTGCAAAATACATTTGCATTCTTGAGAAACTTTCCTTCCGTAACTTCGAATTGAGAGAACATTTTAAGAAAGCTGGTCCCAAATATTTAAAAGCAGCTTTATCGTGATGTCCGAAATGCTTCACCTTGAATTCGTTTGTGCTTGATGAGGATTTGATGAGATTTTCATTGTTCTGTTAAGAAAGCTGGTCCCAAATCTATAAAAGCAGCTTTATCGTGATGTCCAAAATGGCGACGGTCACATTTCGTGTTCATAAAATCCGTTGCCACCCTGTGTATCTTCAAAACGACTGGGAATATAAGAAAACGCAAAAGCACGTCCTTCGTTATTTTAAAGTGATAACATTTTTAGCTATGGAGGTCCACTTCGTGTCCCCTAGGGAGAGTAAGCGGAGGTCAGGGTCTACGTAAAATTGTCAAATGACAAAAGTGGTCGAGTGATATCTAGTGTCAACGGGTTTGATACAAGAAATAATTTGGGGAAACCTGAACATTTCAAACTGTTCCATATCCAAATAGCTGTAAGATGAAAGTTATAAAACGAAACTTCTATTCTTCGCTGACAGCACGAGGTCTATAAGTTACTCTTCACAGCAAAATCTGTATCTAACTGTTGTTGTCATGATTCTTTTCGAAGTTCTAACATACCCAAAAGTAAACTGTTATGTTAATCCCATAGTTTTGTAATGCTAGGGACATTTCGAAACATGTTCTTTTTCTTTAATTTTCTTTATGAGTGTTTGCTGATGAATGTAAATTGTCAGTGTTGCGAAGAGGTTCCAAATTACTGACAATGAGTTTTCCAGTGTGTTCCTACGTACACATGCGTACACATGCTGTCTGAGTGAAGAATAGAAATTTCAGATATCCCCAAATTATTTCTTGCATCAAACCCGTTGACACTAGATATCACTCGACCACTTTTGTCATTTGACAATTTTACCTAGACCATGGCCTCCGTTTATTCCTCTTGAGGGACACGAAGTGGACCTTCATAGCAAAAATGTTATCACTTTAAAATAATGAAGGACGTGCTTTTGCGTTTTCTTATATTCCCAATCGTTTTGAAGATACACAGTGTGGCAACGGATTTTATGGACACGAAACGTGACCGCCGCCATTTTAAATGGGTTCAACATAGCGACTTGAAATTTTCGGCAAAATAATTCTTTTATCAAGACCTTTCAAACGATATATTACTCGACCCCTTTGCCATTTGAAATTTTCAAGTTGACCCCCGTACCCCAATTTGGGTGGGGGGCTGGGGTGGACTTTTATAGCTCAAAATTCAAGCTCCTTAAAATAACCAAGGACGTGTTTTTGTGTTTGTTCATATTCGCAGTCGTTTCGAAGATACGCGGGGTGACAATGACCTTTATGGACACCATGTATGTATATATATATATATAAAATGGATCAAAACCATATTCAATCCACTAGTGGATGAGGTCTCTCCTCGCAGGGGGTAGGCCTACGGAACTCACGGTGACCAGACGGTTCGGGAGAGGACATCCGAAGCTCTCACTGTGATCGCCACTGTTTTTTATTCACAACAGCTTCACAATTGTCCTCACGATGCTTGGTCATCACCGAATTTTTTGAGCCCGGACCAAGAATCGAACCCGAGACCACTAGCACTGAAGTAGACCGCGCTACTGACTAGGCTACGCAGGAGCGCTATATATATTATATAGGTAGATATAGATATATGTTGACGTTAATTTGAACTTTCACTGTTACAATATTTCGATCATAGATATTCAGAGAATGACCGCACAGGAAGTATTTTAATATTTTAATAACTTTACCTGTAAGGACAAGGGGTAATGGAAATCGTAATAGTGTTATTTCAGTGATGCTCTGGATAACAGCTACAGTAACTGTTTCTCGAAATGACTGATTAATTCAGAAGCTGTTAATTTAAAAAAGCAATCAATAAAGTTTCATCCAATTTTTAAGTGATCGAATTACATTCACTCCCGAGACCGTTCGTTCTGAGCTGATACAAATAAGAGGAAAGCAACGTGTTAGTGACTGAATCTTCCAGCCAATTGGTAGTGGTCACAGTTCAAGTGTGACGTCAGTGAGATTTGATCAAACATGGGAACACCATTATACGGACGTGTATTGAGTTCAAGCTTAAACTACAAACAAACGCTAATACAACGTGGAGAGAAAGGTATTCAGTAGGGATGTCAAAAATGAGCGGGTAGTACCACGGCGATGAATCCTTCCGCGACGTACCATGTAAGGATGTTCACAGGCAATAGACAACGGCATACTTAAAGGTGGTATTAAGACCGATAATGCCAAGGATGTGAAGCATTTTGAAATTAATTCAATTACAGTGAGAAAAACATTCAACATACTCCATCAGCTTGAGATACGGTATAAAGCGGTATAATGGATACAACATGAATTTACTGCGACTCAGAAAACAGCCCATGCATTCTTGTATTTATTGGCTGTTTTGTTAAATGATACATCGCGAGCTGCTGCAACGTATACAAGGAATCAATCCAACTGTGTTTGCAACAACAGTAACATGTGCATTAAAATCTGGCAGCGTCACAGTGTCATTATGTTACAATTCGAAGCTACCTGATGCTAGTTTAGCCTGTAATATCATAACCAGTTATGTTTTCAAGACTCTAATCCGTTCCATTATTCCTTATAATGGCACCTTTGAATTGTCATTTGAGTTATACAAATCATTTGCGAGAATGACGATTTCGAACACTAAATTTTGGCCAAGATCACGTTGAGATTTTTAAACATCACTACAAAAATGTTTAACCCAAAGGAACAAGAAAACTAATGGTTGAGAAGAATCAGGAGAAAGGGATAAAGATCAACTGGGTTCTTTACTATATTTAATTTCTAGAGTTTAATAATTTAGTACGTTATGTATCTTTAAAACAATAAAATTTTTTGCGAATCTTGTATTTAGACCATCCTCAAATTTCAAACAATATATTTGACCAATATACAGAGACTAGATGAAAAATTTCTTATCGATGTTAAAGAAGAGTAAATGTTTTCCGAAATTCAGTGTGACCTCAGTAAGCATTCCACACACACCAGAGTCTCGTTCAACCGAATCTGCTAGGGCCTAGAGTGATTCAGTTAAACGAACATTCAGGTAAAGCGGAAACATAGTGATTCATATTTGTAGTTTAGTACTGCATTACATATAAAAATAACAACTTTATTTTAATTTAAAACTAAACCATTTCTCAAACATGGGCTTACAACTATTATGCACAATACATTACACTTTGCTGTATTTTGTAATTTTCATCTTTGGATATTTTGCATAAGAGTATCCACTTCATGCTATACTGAATTTATATTTAACTTAAAAAGTACGTATATTAAAATTATTGTATTGTATTTTATTGAACATTGCAAAGTCTTTCAAAAATAATTATTTCGTACAATGTAGACCAATTATTGTCTGCATCTGAAAACTGTTAAACTCAAAATTGTATTTAGTTATTTTATGGGGATTTAGTTAATCACGAATCTAATGTATTTAGATTTCATAGTTAAAAATTCTATTTAGGCATTATTAATATAGCTATGCCAAAATCGGAAGCGTGTGAGGAATAGAAGCACTAGAGCCAGATTCCGACCAAACTTCGGAGAGATACGTGTTTCTTTCGTTTGTAAGCTCCTACCACATTTAGTTTTGAATTTAAGGCTTTAAATAAAAATGTTTTGTTTATTATCTATTGATATATGTTCTTCATACACAATGTCTAATTACATATCTTGTAAATATTATCTTTTCACATTCGCAAATAGAACCTTATGAACATCAATTAATTTATTTTCTTTCATCGTTAGACGATTTTACATGTTATATCTAACATTCAGTCGACATATATTTATAAACCGATCATACTGTACTGATACATTAGTTCTAAGCAAACTGAATGATATGATACTTTATATTTACAGGAAAACCAAGTACTTAAAATGATACATTGGATATTAGATCTGCTCATTATATTTGGAATCACAGATGCAAAAGGAGCAATACCATATCCAGTATCCAATGAACGGAGCTATAAGACGAGATTGCTCGATTGCACCAATGTTATATTAATACAACACTTCAATGCGTCCAGGTTATTAGTTATATTTATAGAAGAAGGATTATGCGAGAATAACGCACACATAGGAAGAAATCATACGATACCAGTGATAAATATTAATTCAAATACCATTACTTCTACTGCTCTGCTCATACTTGAACGTTACATGCGAACGTGTTGTAGATTACATATTCCTAGTAAGGGGAACATCCAAGTTTCAGAACATCATCAGAAATATAGATCGGTTTTGGTTTCGTAATAAACCAACTAAATGTATAATACTTATTTGGAAAGAATTCTTTCGAGTTGAAGATATTCGAGGTATATTCAATTTATTGCAAACAATACAATCAGTAAACTCTATTATTCTTGCCCTGATGAACGAATCCGATATCAAGTTGAAATTGGATACCTCAATTGTTATTTACACATATTTTCCTTTCCGTGAATCGTACTGCAGATGGCAAGCATATATTAAAGTTCTGGATATTTGGAAAGACTCCAAATTTCTGTTTGGAAATAAATTGTTTCCTGAAAAGTTGAATAATTTGCATAATTGTAATGTGTCTATCATGCCAGATGATTTAACACCTCTGATGTACAGACCACGAAGTAGTGACAAAGCTCACTACATTGGCTATTACATAACGATTTTGAATTTTCTTCAAAATAAATTCAATTTCTCTTTGTATTTAAACACATCAGAAAGGAATTTACATCTCGTAAATTCAGGACATTATGATGGAATATTTAGACCATTTCCTATTCACAATCGGTTAAATTATGTATTTGATTTGGTTTACTCCAATCAGTACGTTTATTTAGTGTTGGTTGCTCCAAACCCTACTGAATATCCTTGGTGGATGATTCTAATTATCCCCATTCAGTCCATTCTGTGGATTCCAATGTTAGGTTCTATTGTCGTGGTAGGTATATTCCTCAAGCTGATAGGTCTTGTATCTCCAACAACCAAGAAGACTCTATTAAAGCATACCTTACTCCAATCGTTGGCAATACTAGTACAAATTTCTGTTGCTTCGCAACCATCCAAAGTAGCTGTGAGGATTATTTTCATCGCATGGGTGCTTGTTTCTTTAGTATTGAGCACTGGCTACCAAGCTCCATTCTATGGCTTTCTCACCAAACCAAAAACGTACGATCATATTCGTAATACGGAAGATGTCGTTAACTCAGGATTGTCATTTGGTGGTAACGCGCACTGTCATGTTTTCTTT
>JAGDQP010036663.1:5316-18955 GCA_022664845.1 Lepisma saccharinum | reverse complement strand
TTATTAATAATTGCTTTCTTGCATTTTTCGTAGATTATCCTAGATTAGTTACCATGGGTTAGGGTAGGTTATGTAAGGTCAGGTTCGGTTATGTATCTTTACACTCTCGTTTCTTTCTTTAAAAATACATTTCTATCTGTTTATGCGAACCTGACCTTACCTAACCTCCGCTAACCCATGACACTAAAAATACAAGAAAACAATAATAAATGTGAACATATCGTGACACTTTGTGACAAAATTGATACTGGAGCACAGGAATAATTCTTGGAAGGGATACACAAACTCTGTGGTAACTGAAAAATTCAACGCAAATTCTACGATTTACCTAAGTTTGTAAAGTTTACTGGAATTCACAGAAGTCAGATACAGCAAACGTACGGAACGCATTGTGCGAATTAACAGGGGGATGAGGGAGAAGTTTCCCTTTAAGTCTGCATGTCGGAACAGATATCCGTTTTGTAAATAGTAATGATTTCAATCAATATGTTCATGATAGAAGTATTGACGTTAAGCAGCAAGATAAAGACTTAAATCGACATGACATGAGACGATAATAGAATCCCTTTTAAGTATTCCCGATCAGGAAAGACGAAAGCTTATGACGAAACAAAACTCCATGTTACTCTGTTTATAACAACACACAATCTGACAAAGGAACATCTAAATCCCAAAGACTATCTCCATTTGAAAAATACTTTGTGAATGGCTAAAACGTGAACTCAAATTACGCGCGTTTTGTAACGAAACACTATCACTTTAGATAAAAATAATTCAAATTTGATGATTTTAGATTCAAATATGATGCTTAACTGATGTCATTTATTCTTCAAAATTGAAAGAAAGATTTATCATCATTATAGGTTGGTTCACAATGCAGCATGGAACCAGTCTTTTAGAAGCAGGTTAATTCTTGGGAATTTGAGCTAAAGATAATTGATATTTGCGTATGGTAATTATGATAAAAAATATATATCTTCCTTGAATAATACCGTAATTAGAAATTAACGTATTGTATATACGGGATGAGAGCACATTTCGGTAAGAATTCATGGTTTATTAGTTTATAGTAAAGATGTTTTCGAAGTTGTATTCTCTCTAGGAACTTAAATTCTTCCTATAATTCAAAATATTTATTTTGTTCCCTGGAGGTTTATTAGTATTCTAATACAAACCATACTAAATAACTAGAGTCCATATCCTTATGTTTTTCAGGGTGAAGATATAGGAAGTATAGCAATGTGGCAGTAAATGCATAAATAATCCCATCATTTGTCCCGTACCGTAAGTCTGCAGAAAATCAAAGCAATAGTAAATTGGGATGAATGTGTGAAAATGTATCTCCAATCCTGCTGATTACATTGATTATCTGCAGCGTAAAGCATTAAATCACTTGCTGTGTGAGAAAAACAAACGACATGTTAAAAAAAGCATGACAAAGAACAGAAAAAAAAACATGGAAAAACTTCATAGAAAAAACGTTTTTTTACAACACTAATTTGGCTACTTCCATTGTGCATTGCTAAGCCAACACAAGCTACGTCATTACATTTCGAGGTATGACGTGATTTGTGTCGATGCTAAACTAACTTTGAACGCCTGTAACTCCATCTATGCCGGATACAGTATTTTTTTAAAATTATTTTTTCTCTTGTTTTGATGTGAGGAATCAATCACCTCTCGAAGTTTGACCCCTATTTTGCAACCGCCTTGTATATTATCTAGAAGAAGTTTTAAAAGGATGCTTCGAAAGCGATGAAACATCACTTAAAATATTAAAACAGCTGCAAAAAACCTGTGAAGAACATGAATACGTGAATAAAACAACAGAGATGGTAATTGGAACATATCGAACCATAGCAAACATCAAGATTGGAAGTGAAAAGTAGGACAGTTATTTGCCAAGTATTATAAGCGATGATGTGAAATGTGAGAAAGAGCTCAAGGAGAGAATAGCGATAGCCTAACAAAGAGAATCTCTTCTGCGGATCTCTGAACGAAGAGCTACGGAAAAGACTAATTAAGATGTATTATGTTGTATGGAGCGGAAATGTAGATATGGAGAAGAATAGAGAAAATAAGCTAGATACAGAAGACGCCAAATGAGAAAGTGTTTATCACAATAGGCGAGATAAGAATAATACTGGAGATCATTAAAAAGAGAAAAAATAATTAGGACATTGACTGCGCAAACATTTTATACTGAGAAATGAAATTGCATATACGGTATACTTTAGTAAAACATTATATGGCTTGCCACATTGAAGAAAATTAACCAAATCCAGTATAGTGGCGAAGGGAAAGAAAAAATAGCACGTTACTAGTGCTTGGTGGATGCCTACTAGTATTCAAAATAACTCTGCCAGAGCCTGAGATGCCTAACGTACATAAATAAAAATAAAAATAAATAAAAAGATACAATTTTCAAACAACCATCTACCATTTGATATAGTCAAAGCAAGATTGCATGAGCAATACACAATTTTGTAGGTTCAGTGCCGTGTTGGTTCAACGCCGTGTTGGTCCAATGCCGTATTGGTTCAACGCCGTGTTGGTTGCGTGTTGGTTCAACGCCTTGTTGGTTTAACGCCGTGTTGGTCCAACGCCGTGTTGGTCCAACGCCGTGTTGGTCAAACGCAGTGTTGATCCAACGCCGTGTTGGCTTTACGCCAGTGACACTCCACGCTATAGTTTTTTACATAAATTATTATTACATAATTATTTCAGTATTATCAAGATTTGTGTTTTACCGTGTTGGTCGTATGCCGGTTATTATTATTGGTCGAACGCCGTGTTGGTCCTACGCCGTGATGGTATCGTGTTGGTCCAACGACGTGTTGGTTGAACGCCGTGTTGGTCCAATGCCGTGTTGGTTCAACGCCGTGTTGGTCCAACGCATGTAACCCAACCATTTCAGCAAATCTGGCTATTAGAATATATACCGTAATTGATATTATGAAAAGTTGTGGTAAACAAGAATTTGCAGTCTTGAATTTCTTTTCTTTCTTTTTTTTACTTATACAAATTTTGTATTAGTGGAATTATGGCCAATGATAATTTAATTAAATGTTGATCTGACTTCTGTGTTTTCTGCCTTTTGATGCTGGCTGATACCTTCTGTGTGTATATATATAATAAAAATAAATCACAGCCATATTCGATCCACTACTGGATGAGACCTCTCCCAGGAGGGAACAGATTGGTCAACTGCTCCCACGCTGACCAGACGGGTTGGGAGAGGACAGCCTAAGCTGTGACTATGCTAGCCACTACCTTTTATTCATAGCAGCTCCCCAATTGCATCACAATGCTGGGTGGGCAGCTGGGCACGTTCCAGTACCACACGTCTTAGAAACAATCCGTTCCGTTCCACACCTATACATAAATGTGATATTTTGTTTCTTACTGCAGTAGTTTTCAGGACAAAATACCCAGGGGCACTTGGGTTACCTAAATAATAAACTAAACTATTAACTGTGCAGGTTATCTTTTTAAACTAAATACGGCCCGATGTTAGAAACACGTGACGCTAGATGTCATTTAAATACATTGTACGGGGCATGTAAATGTACAGGTCTAACTTATTAATATTATAGCATATTTTTAATATGTTTTTTTTTCTATTTCGTCTTCATATTTTTACTTATAATTTATTGAATCAATATTGAGAGAAAATGTCTAGACTTCTTGTCTAAACCATCAAGTTGGAAGACTATTTGCTCAAATGAAAAACAAAAATTTGCTTCCTAGAAATGACGTATAACAATGTAATAAATGGAAAACTAAAATGATGGCGGTGGGCCATATTACGAACATGGTGTTCCCAATATGGCCCGCTATAGAAAACAGGAGCATATGGCAAAAATGATGTGTAACCTTTCTGTATTACTCATATGGTACATACTGAGAGATATACATTTCAAGCATACATAATTTATATGACATTGAAAAACAAAGAAATTGTATTAATACAAAATACCAAAATTTGTAATAAAAGAAAAACCAAGTGAATATACATGCAGATAAAATATGAATAAATAAGAATAAATGTAACACAAACTAAGAAGTTTAGAACGCCACGTCTCACACAAGGGACAAAGAAATGGTCCGTGATCTTTAGCGGTGATTCCAACACACTCTTCATGAACATATTTCCGCTAAGACACGCAAAGAGCATGTCTGCAACCCTGCCTTTTTGACAAAGGTAACAAAACCAAGATTTGCAAGACTTGGAGCAACTCAGTGTCGGTTCTTCAGGACTATTTGAAGCAGTTGCAGAAATTCTGATCGTTTCAAAGTGTTCACTGATGACACTTGCTTTGTTTTGGTTTTAATCTTCTTATTCTTTGTATTGGAATAGATAGCTTCCTCATTACCTGAAATAATCTTCGTTTTAGTTACTAAATATTACGATGATGAGTGTTCAGTACAAATAATTCAAATATCCAATTCTTTCTTTTAAAACAGATATGCATTTTGCCCAATATGACGATGAGCCATATTGCACACAATTGACCTCTTTGCTTTTTCTGGCGCCACACAATGCAATGCGTCACACACATTTTATGATCACGTATCCTTGCATAGCTACATTATCCATGCATTAGGTTTTCAACTAGAGAGACTGAAACGACACATTACTTACTATGCTCAAATAACAGCAACCAATATTTTACTCAATATTCCACTTCAACTGGAGCTGATGCCGCTCACGCTAATCGCAAACAAATGAGTCGCGGGAAAATGCTTTCTTTTGTCATGAGGATATAATTTATTGCGAGATCTAGTAGCAACAACGGATAGCTGCAGAGATCTGAGGGATGGGCCAATATTGGGGACCCGGTCCATATTCGGTACACTTGCAAAAACTCCAATCAATTGGCACTTTTCACGGCAAAATATGAAAACGGGATTTCCGTTCTTTCGATCATATTTTTCAAATATTTAATAATTTTGTAAGAAACAATCACAATGTTGAACGCAACACAGTCTTTAATATGAAACAACATAGTACTGTATTAGATAAATCAACCAATTTGTTATTTTGTTGTTCATATCCAAAAATCATGTCCCCCAAATTATGATATTCGCACACAAGGCCCACCATGATGCACGAAAAGACTAAATAGACCCCATGAATCAAGCAGAAATTGTTATTTATCTTGTTCAACCCTGATTGACTAAATACCATAACCATAATAATAGGAAATGCAAAAAAAAAAAAATTGTAATAAAATGCTACGTTCATGGCCGAAGGGTAATAGAGGTTATGTTGCGTTCAACATTACAATCGTTTCTCCCAAGTTCTGATTAATTTTGAAAAGATAGCCGAAAGAACGGAAATCCTGTTTTCATATTTTTGCTTTTAGAAGTGAATTTACCGATCAATTGGGATTTCCTCATATCTGTCTGAAAACACAACACAAGGGCTATCGAGTGGCATAGTCCAAATTTCTCCTTGTCTCATTGATCTACGTATAACTAACTCTGTATCCTCTCTGATTTGCCCTACCTAACGAGTTAAATGAGTGATTAGAACTGTATATTCGTGTTCGGGGGGTAACGAGATGCATTAAAAAAAAACAGTTGAACCTGTTCTCGAACGAATTGTTCTTGACTATAAAAATAGTTCAACTTTCTTTCGTTTTTCTTTTTCTTTTGCAGACGTGAAAGCTATCTTCCCAACCCCAAGATGGGCAATCCCAACCCCACTCTTTTTTGGGAGGCAAAGAGGAGAATCTTCCGCGAGTTCTAATTGTTCAGACTATAACGCCCCAAGCTGACGGAGGAAAGATTTATTGCTGTTTAGGATCAGTAGCAGCGAGAGCGACAGACTGCTTCTTGACCATAAACTTCCCATTTTCCCGCAAAACAGAAATTGTCGCTAGCTGTCACAAGTTCTAGAGAATTTTAAAACTGCTTATCGTTTCATTAATCATTTAAAACTATGGTATTAGTTTCATCACAAACATATTCACACCGAATAAAAGAGCAAAATTCAGAGATTGAAATGATAGGTAACAAGTTACAATATGTTTATACGCTGCCATGTGGGATAGTGATTTCATTATACTTTCGTGTTTCGCACGGAATTTGTCCACTCAATCATCGTGCTTTCCAACAATTAACATGTTCTAAAAATGTACATTATTAATCTGAAACTCCATAAACTTATTCATATCACAGTTCAAGGTTTCGGGATTCATCTACCCATCATTTTCTGAATTCCGGTAGATTTTGTATTCCAAAACAACTCAATAAAATTCATGCGTTACGTATCGCTTAGCATTAAAACTATAATTAATAAATTGCTAACTACAGCAAAATCTCAGTCCAGAACATCTACTCTTGGACATGCAACTCGATAAAAAACAAACAAGTATTATTATCTTTAAAAAAAAATCAGAGTGTGAATAGCCCTTAATAAGTTAGGACATTGGTCCCGCGAGTTAGAATGTAAAGGAAATTAAATTTTGTGTACTTTTGATTCACATTGTGTACTGCTCAGTTTAATTTTATGATAGTGCATGATTTGAACGGAGATTAGGGCGGGAAGGTTTAGTGGGGAGGTCCGGGTGTACGTTACATATTTTGTTTAGTTTTTATTCACATTCTGTATTTTGAAGTGAAACCGTTGGTTCCGCAAGTTGGAATGTAAAGGAAATCATATTTTGTTCACTTTTCATTCACATTTAGTATTGATTTAGTTTTAATTTTATGGTATAGTGCATAATTTAAACGGAGCTCAGGGCGGAAAAGTATTAGTGTCGAAGCGAATTAAGTTCAAGGCTTTGGCGCACATTACATATTTTGATCACTTTTAACTCACATTATGTACTTATGAAGTGAAACCGCTGGTTCCGCGAGTAAGAATTTTAAGGAAATTATAGTTTGTTTACTCTTGATTTACATTCTGTACTAATAAATTTATTTCTATGCTACTCTGTGTGCAAACGAGGTAAACTGAAAGTCTGGTGTGATTCAGTAATTGATATGGAGTAAGGTCCCAGTAGCACACATACACTGAAAATATACGTTGTAAACGTACTAAATTGTCGACCTGTTGAACATTTTATTTGACGTTGAATAATGATTCAGAATAAGAAGCAGATGTAAAATATCCCTCAGTGGCGCACAAACATTGAAAATATACGTTGTAAGGGAATCGAATTCTTCCTCTCTTGAACATATATTTCACATTGAATAATGATTGAGAATAAGAAACAGTTCTCTCAGTAGCACACATACATTGAAAATACGTGGATTCAACGTCGTTGTAAATGTACTGAAATATCCGTCTGTTAAACAATACATTTCACGTTGAATAATGATTGAAGGGAAACAGATGTAAACTATATTATTAGGCTAGCAGAATTAAATATGTATTTTAATTCGGTAGTGAGGTAAATTATGGATGGCTTTTATAAAGGAGGTCTTGTTTAAATTGCCTAGTTTCGGACATAGTTATTCTTTAAAGAGGATAATGTTTGTTTGAGAGGTACTAAATTTAAATTTGAACTATACATTATTATTACTATAAGGCTCCGGTCCACTAGGGACGCAAATGTTTTCAACGCGGTCCGCGTTAACCGGGTTGCCCACCCGTCCTGGGTTAGCCCGCGCGATCTCAAACTGGTAAAGCCGGCCGCCGTATTTCCACCAGTCTCCGGTGTCGACCAGGAACGGTTGTAAACGGGTAACGCCGACCGTTAAAATTATATTCGCGGTCCGGCCGTGTTTTGTCGGTAAAACACGTGTTCGTATCCACCGCTGGCCGCAACTAATATTTCATATTATAGGATATACTTAACGCGATTAAATGTGCAGTCGCAGTAAATTTGCACGAAACTTGTCATGACAAGTTTCTTGCAAAAGTTACTAAAATCTTATCTTTTCTCAGTGAAACAGGTAAAATCCTACATTTAACTTAGGCCGTAGACGACTTCTTTTCCCATCATTTTCCATACTCTATCCTGGACTAAAGTGTAAATTCTTAAAGGTTAAAAATTGAAATTTAAAAATGTTGAGCCCATCTGTGGACCATTTCTAGAAAGAGGACTTGATCTAACATTTTCATGAAGAGACGCATGTCTAAAAAATAGAACATGTATCTTTTTATTAATTTCCCACTAAATTATTATTTTTCCTTTCAGTTTCATTTTATTTTCACAGATATTATTAGGTTTTATTATGGAATATGAATGTGATATCTCCAGTACTTGATATTTCTTTTAAAAAATAAACGCAAACTATATAAAGTTTTGTCTTAGTTTAACCGAGCTCGTGGAAATTTTAACTTTATTTTGATATGGACCAGTTTAGTAACTTTTAATTTGCACTCAGAATTTGCACCTTGTCTATTAAAATCCACAGCCATGTTCTTATAAAAACTTAAACGTAAAACCTTCAAGTCTTAGTTAGCTCTAGTGCCCACAGTCCTCAGTTTAACCTAGCCCGTGGAAATTTTAACGTTATTATTATATGAACGAATTTAGTAATTTTAGACTTCAGCCCATTACGATTCGCCTTGTTAAGATCCACACATATGCCGCTGGACCTTCGAGCCGATGGCTTACCACCATAGACCGCTTGACCATTTGACTGAGATTATTTAGTTAGAAGGCAAGCATCTTATAAACTTGAATATCAGTAAAGAGTAATCATAATCTGTTTTCGCTAATTGAATCCGTTTTCTTCATTGTCCGCTTTTGGCATTCGCATGCCCTCTTCGTATATTAACATTTTCATGGGACGCCTGGAAACCGAATACGTGAACTCCACACTTCTTAAACCTTTCACCTGACTTCGCTATATCGACGATATTTTCTTGATTTGGATTTATGGAGAAGAGTGTGGAAACATTTCTGGAAAACCTGAACTGCACCTTTCCCGTCAAATTCACTTGGTCCTTCTCCAGGGAACACATAACTTTCCTTGATGTGGATGTCCGGCTGAAGAACAACCGACTTGAGGCAGGCGTTCACATCAAACTTACAAACCGTATGCTGTATCTCCATTTGAACAGTTCCCATCCATACCATACTAAACTCTCTCTTGCATGCGCTTTTGCTGTCCGGGGCTCCCGCGTCTGTTTTTTTTATGATCTGCTCTAAAATTATTTCAGTACCCGCTCCTTTGCTCTCACTGATCCTGGATATCCTAAACACTTCATCTGCATACAACTGGAGCGTGTCACTAATAATGTTACATAAATATAGCAGTAACTTGTATGACCATGTGGTTTACGAGAAGTTGTGTAAAGTAAATTAAATTCAAGTAAGAGAAATCTCTAAGATTCTGAACACATAACTTATACTATCACAGCTGTCGACGTTTTGTCTTTATTAAATTTAAAATAAAACTGAAAATAACATAGTAAAGAAACGTATGTTCAAAATTCCTAGGAGAATTAAGGTCATACAGAAAAAGATATCCATTGTAAGTTAAAGGTAACGAGATAACAGGTAAATAGTATTACGCTAATATCAAGTGTCACGTAAACAATTTCTGCTTCAGCTAGGCCCGTTTGTTTGTCTTCACCATGAGTAATTTCACCTGTGTCTTTGATTTCCTGCAAATCAAAGGCACAGCCATAGGCATTCACATGACCTCTTCGTATGTCAACCTTTTCGTGGGATACCTGGAGACCGAATACCTGAACTCCACACTTCTTAAACCTTTCATCTAGCTTCGCTATATCGACGATATTTTCTTGATTTGGATCCACGGACAGGAGTCTTTCCAAACATTTCTGGTAAACCTCAAACACCTTTCCCATCAAATTCACTTGGTCTTACTCCAGGGAACACATAACTTTCCTTGATGTGGATATCCGGCTCAAGAACAATCGACTTGAGACAGGTGTTCACATCAAACCTATCAATAGTATGCAGTATCTCCATTCTAACAGCACCCATCCATGCCATACGAAACTTTCTCTTCCATACGCTCCTGCTGTCACGGACTCCCGCATGTGTTTTTTTATGACTTGCTCAAAAATTATTTCAGTACCCGTTCCTCAGCTCTCACTGAGCGTGAATATCGAAAACACATCATCCATATACAACTGAACCGTGCGAAAAATCACTCTAACTTCATCCGAGCTACCAGCGAAGCTTCCTTCGTTTTCAAATCACTCACCGAGTACCACCCCCAGCCTTCAGTCCCTGGAATTTTAAATGAAAAAGAGCATGCTGAATTTTAAAAGAACGTACTTGGAACACAGTGCTTAAACCAAGTAACTTTATACAAATTTATAATGAATATTTAAAGAAACAAGTAAATCCTAGTATAATGATTTTAAATATGGTTTACGGAACTTACTTCGTCGATAGGTGGAAGAGGTAAGAGACAAGCTTATTTGAAAAGACATTTATATTGTCGTGAAGTTTAGCGAATACAAGAGGAGAAAAAGATGTCAGAGTGTACCCTTTGCAGTGGTGTGTATATTTCAGACTCTTGCATTTTACAAACAGTGAAACCTTATCTAAAAGTAAACCCGATGAAGTGCATTTCATGCTAACGTAAGCTAACTTTAAAGTTCTGATCTTTAGATGTTCACGACTGCATATACCAGCAAAGGTGTAAAAGAAAGAAAGAAATCTCTCTGTCTCTGTCTCTCTCTCTCAACTTTTGATGATCGTAGGAATTCATTTTTCTATTTCACGCCTTTTAACACAGGACATAGTGAGTACGAAAGGTGCAAAAGAAAAAATCTAGCATCTTTTCATGTTCCGCAAATATAAAATAAGGTGAATGCACATTTAGATTTTCTTTACTTATAATTGCTAATACATACGCGTACTATCCATAACCGTAGTGAAAAGGATAATCAGTTTATTTATATCAGGGAGCATACTTTTCGCATAAGCATGGTAGTGAACTTCTCTTTGAGAAGTGTCATGTTTTGCATATGCGCAGTTATTCTCACATGTTAGAATGTTTGATAACCTTCTTTAAAAAACCTTTCTTTTCTTACATCTTTAGATGTTAGTTAACCTCCTTTTATTTTTGTCTCATACATTTTTAATGTCTACGGCAATCGTGGAAAGTACGTTGACCTTCTTTCGAGAAACATTTCTTTTCTTTTATTTTTAGATGTTCGTTCACCTTTTATTAGTGTCTCTTACATTTTTTCATGCCTACAACGATCGTGGAAAGTATGTTTACGTTCTTTATTTTTATTTTTGTGCAGCGGAAACTTTAAAGAAGGTTTCTAGAACATTCGTTTTTCTTTGTCTCTCACATATTAAAATGTTCGTTGACCTTCTTTTACTTTTACTTAAATTCGAGAAACCTTCTTTTATTTCTCTCACACACATTTTTCAATGTAGAACATGATCTTCCTAAAACTTTCCTATTTTCTCTCTCTCTCTTTCTCTTTCTCACACACATGTCTTAAATATTCGCTGACCTTCTTTAGAATTATAGAAAGTTCTACAACTCAAACCTTATAAAAGATTCACTTTCACACATATCTTTAAATGATTGTTCAACCTCTATTTATGCTTAAGGTGAAATTGTAAACATTACTTAACCTTCATGAATTCATTTAAAGCAGTAAAGGCGTGAAAGAAATATAATAATCTCTTTTATATTTTCTTACATGAATATGAATTATCTTCAGCTTCCTATAACAGATATTCCTTTTATCATAAGTTGAAGGAAAATAAATTTCACTTAAACTTATTATCTAAGATTTGATTTAATGAAAGATCTTTTTCAGTGTTACGACGTCTTTTCGCTTTCTTTTTTATTGCTCTTATATTTTATGCTTAAAAGTTTCTTTCAGATCATAGAATATTACAAGATAGAAACTGGTCTTACTATAAATTATTTTGCACGCTCATGTTAATCTATGAAAGTTTTCAGTTTACATTACACATTACTTTCCATAGTCTATTCCTAATTCATAAGGAGTATTAAAGGTGATGACGTCCAAATGTAGAATTCGAAAACATGGAAGATATCACGTACATCCTTAAAAATGAAAATAAATAATGGTTCCTCTGAAGATCAATAACCTTTCTCACTTACGTTATGAGAGTAATATTCTCTATACTAGCTTAAGAGGCAGAAACTTTTTAAATTCATTTTTCATGCTTGAGGCGTTCGTTAAAAGTAGGTTCTCTTTCCTTATTTTTATTTTTATGAAGGAATTCTAGTAATTTCTCGAACTTTAAGGAGGTGAACATTAATTTAGATGGTGTTATTTTATTTTTCTTGACCTCCTTTTTTAAGTCTTAGGGTGAAATTCTAGAAATGTCTTAAATGAAAGAAAGAAAAAATAATTTCTTCTATATTAGTTTCCATGAACATGAACTATCTAGAACTTTATATAACCGATTTTCCTTAACTTTCTTTTATTTTTCTCTTATACTGAAATTCAAGAAATTTTATTCGTAAAGAGGAAGTTGACTTTCTTTCGTGGAAGTTCTCTTTCTTATATTTTCATGTTAGAACAATCTTTCTAGAACATTCTTTTTTTTCTCTTTCTCTCTCATATCTTTAGTTATTCGATGACCTTCTTTTAAATTCCAGACATTTCTTGAAAACAAACTTTCTAAAAAAAATCACATACACACACAGGGGTGGATTTCGGTTAAATTTTGGCCTGGCCCACCTGGCCAAGGAATATTGCGTTGAATGGAATAGACTACATGACCGGCGACTAGGAGGGTATGAATGAGTAATGAGGAATCTAATCTAATCTAATCTACTTACTCAATCTCGAGTAAATTATTACCCATTGACAATATAACAAATTAAAAGTTCATTAGCAGTTTCAATAGCGTGCCTTATTTTCTCGATTATTATGGGATATTACAAAATTAATATTTTCACACTTGCTCTAGTCAAGTAGTTGCAAAATTGGATATTCTCCCAATATGTGACCTACCGCCCACCTTGTGACCTACTATCGATAAATTTCGGCACCTACCACAACTCATTCAATTGTACCCAGGGTAGAACGACACAAGATGGAATGTAAAAAAGAGCGAACGACAAAAGAGCAACTCCAGAAAAGCGAATACAAATAGGGCGAATCACAAAAAGAGCGAATAACAAAAAGGACGACCTACTAAAAGAGCGACTACCGAAAGGGCGAATGGAAAAAGATCGAATGACAAAAAGAGCGAATGGCAAAAAGAGCGACTACCAAAAGGCGAATGGTAAAAGAGCGAATGACAAAAAGGTCGAATAACAAGGGCAAATGACAAAAAGGTCGAATGACAAAAAGAGCGAATGACAAAAAGGTCGAATGACAAATAGAGCGAATCACAAAAAGGTCGAATCACAAAAAGGGCGAATCACAAAAAGAGCGAATGGCAAAAGGTCGAATCACAAAGAGCAAATGGCAAAAAGAGCGAATCACCAAAAGGTCGAATGGCATAATGGTCGAACGACAAAAACAGCGAATGACCTTTTGACGCAGCGCCGTTCTGTCTCTCGCCTTTCTGCCCTCGCCCTTTTGTCCGGGCTCTTCTTTTACAATACCGACTCCACAAGCTTATAACAATTAAAATATGTGCACATACCTTGCATGGTAAACTCTATTATTATTATTATTATTATTATTATTATTATTATTATTATTATTATTATTATTATTATTATTATTATTATTATTATTATTATT
>JAGDQP010036662.1:0-18955 GCA_022664845.1 Lepisma saccharinum | reverse complement strand
GAAAATTCTTAACTAACTTGGGTTGGAAAAAATCACGATTTTTTTTTTTCATAAACATCATTTTTGTTGATTTTTTATTTGATTCAATTTTTTTTTTATTTAAATAACTTACGGCACTGAAAAAGCTACTAAGTTAGTTTTTTCCTTTTCAAATACCTCAACCAGTAAAAAGTAAAATAAAAATTACGAATATGTGGTGTTCGCTGCTGAAGATAGCCATGAGAAATACACAATTACAACAACTTGTAAGATGTGACATTATTTACCTATGGTATATTTTACAAGGAAAGTTAACATGTAGGAAACTTTTACGTTACTTTCGTCGATACACGATAAATAGTTTCAGAGGGATATACAGCGTAAGTTATTGTATAATCGCAATCGCCTCTTTTCTCCAGACTTCATCTTCCTAACGAAATATTCTTGGATTTAAGTTTACTAAGATAAATTTTAGTTTTCAGCGCTCAAAATTGCGCTTTCAATTTGGGAACATCCCCATGACAATATTTTATAAATTATGAGAGCTATTTCGTAACCTTGGTCGTTCAGTGATAGAGTGCTCACATCTGGTCCGTAGGGTCCCCATTCAATCCTGGCTTCTGTCATGTGGGCTTTTGTGATGAACAAAAACCGTGTGCGTGGGTTTTTCTCACGGTTTTCCGGTTTCCTCCCACTTTCTTCATTTCATCAATTCTCCCATCATCGGTCTGATCCAAATTTACATTTCTTTAGAAAAAATTAATTCAATGAGAGCTATTTAATGCAGTCAAATCAATAGTGGATACGCAGCTTTGCATTTTCATCCTTCAGCATACATGTAGGTAAAATTTATACTTCCATTGAGTGTAAATTGCTTTTCAGCAATTTGTGAACAAATCAAAATATTTTTATTCAGATACAAATAGACAAACTAGATGATGTTACGAAACAAGAATTTTTGTCTTGGAAACAAAAATTGGATTTTCTGTTTTCAGTGTGTTCGTTTTCATATGTATTACAAAAATAAACATATTTGTAATACAAATTGTAAACTTATAATGTGAATTGGGTTCCTACATTCTCTTCTAAAATTTGGCCAATCAAATAATTTGTTAAAATTCTGTCGATCACTTTGGTTTTGGTTTACATCATAGCAGCCTATCATCACACAAGGACTAAAAGGTAAATTTCAAGCTTACATATGGTTCAAATCACAGAATGATTAAAAATACTGCACTTCATTTCTACTCTTTTTAAAATGAATTTTTTATTTAAATCATAGATTTTTTTCCAAAAACTCATCTGATTTAAATCAAACAATCTTGGTTAAAATAGAAACTCATAAAACCGTTGAATAATTATGTGGGCAGAAGAAACTTCGATGTCCATCCATATTTTATTTTAATGCTTATGTATAATTTGATGGAGTCGCCGTGGCTTAGGCAGTAGCGCGTCTGACTACTAATCGGACGGCCCGGGCTCAAACCCCGGCCAGAACGCTTTAGCTTTTTCTCGCAGTGATCCCATGCCTGGCGCTCTGAGGTGCACTCAGCCTCCTTCCTATCAAATTAAGTACCAGAGTGTCTTTGGTATTCCTGGGCACCTTGGGAAGTAAAGGCGGTCAAGCGTGGGACTGACTAAGCAACCTCAGTTTGTGTCGTAGGCCGAGGAGAATATGTGGAGCGATACTTCCACATCCCCCCCATGCGCAATATAATTTCATATTTATCTCAAAAAACGAAATGAAATAAGTCCGGTTGAGCCCAGTCGGTGTACTGTGCATATAAGCTACGGCCGGGCCAGGTTCAGGGTCTATAGGCCTGTTACGCCAGTGGTTTTTAATGTTCCGCATAAAGCTTTATAGCACTTACTGCTGAAGCTTAAAAGCGAATTCAAGGGAAGATAATAGATTATATGTATGTACTTTTTTGATCACAATTTAAATTTAAATAAATAACAATGTAAGCGACTTACAGTGTTAACAACATATACTGAGAGAACTCCTATGCTCGCGCTAAGAATTTTAAACGTAGGTATATTCCTCTTTCAATATACTGTACTAAGCATGTTATTTCTGGGACATTATTTTGTCTTTATTCTGCGGGTATATACTATAGAAGTCTTCTTTTAACAACTTCTCAGAGTATTATTTGAGGTTTTTTACATGGATTTCATCATTATTTTCGACGGGTTTCCCATTGAATCCTGTAAAGAAGTGACAGAAATACTGACAAATTAATAAGAAACAATTAATTATAACATTTGGCGAAAAACTTAAAATCGGGCAGGACTTGTGTTAATTAAAATTTGGCTCGTATTTTAGTATTACATTTAATGATTTGCACTATTTTGAGCTTAGCAATCACTACAACTCAGCTGTATCTGTAATGTGTGAGATTTTAGTGTATATTATTCCATCAAAGATCATTCGTCATGATTAAAACAAAAGAATATGACATAGAATCAAATGTTAAGATCTGATCGCGAAGTCTCCTTTCTTTATACTCTAGAATTGAAAGTAAGCCTTATTATTATGATTTTTATTGAGAGAAAAAAAACTTTAATGATTGAGAAAATGAGAACGAAAATGGGAATGTCACTTCACAGACAGAAAAGGGGACGATGTACCAAGATATGATTGAACTAAATTGAACCGAATTATTTATTCATGGCCTTCAGACATCTATGACTCAGATCAGGATAGGGTAGGGGAAAGGATGCGGCAAGGAGTCACCAGGACCTAAGTGAAGGTACCTTTTGTTTGATGTAACTGGAAAAAAACATGGAAGAACCTGTCAATTTGACCGCTGGTACCGAACCCAGGACCTCTCGAATGCGCCCTAACAACTGAGCTATGGACGCTCATATATCTTTGGTACTAAAGACAACGAAAACCGTTAGAAGGAAGTTACCATCGTCAAAACTAGAAAACGAAGAACCATTTTGTTTATTTATTTGATCGGAAATGGAATGGTGCGCGTGGATCGATGAATAGAATATGAAAAATCCAAGCTTCAAATTGATTGTTGGGAAGGATGAGCAACAAAGACATCATAATAGTGAGACAGTTGCTAGCTGTCCACTTAATTCTTGCAAGGTTGTTTGTTTGGTTTGTGAATCACAGCAACAGCTGCTCTCAAAAAATCCTTTTCTGCCACGTTTAACAGCCAACAAAGCTTCTGGACGGAAGTGAAAGTCGCGGCGCTGGCAGCAACTGGCCAAAAATTGTACGATTCTGACATGAATTTAAGGGGAAAATCTGAGCAAACATGCACATATCAGCAAAAGACCATACTTCCAGCCAAATGTAGGACAGAAAGGGTTGCGCCGCACCCTTACGAACAAAGTGAATGAAAAGGGGAGGAAAATGCTATAAGGTATAAAACGGGATTTTCGCCGCTTTCCACTCCTCGACCTTCCAATGAGTTTCTTCCTGGTTTTAACCCCTCTTCAACAAAACCCTTCCTGCCCAACTCTCCTGTTAGGAAGTGACCTCAGTGAGTAATGTCCAATCAGAAGCCGTAGCTTTTCTGACCCGCTGTGACATGTTGTTACCAAAATAGCCTACTCTCCAAGTTTTTCATATTTGCGGATTTTCCTCCAGTGAGTGGACACCGGGTGAGTTAGTTGGTGGACAAAAGTTGAAGATCTTTTTGGAGCCAACTTATCTCAATATAACAGAGATTTATCTGTGCGTAACCTCTGTGTTTATTTGTGCGTATATGTGTATCGTCTTACGGAGTTATTTCTTCTTTACCGCAGATTGACACTTTGTCTTGCGTAATTCTCCAATGACTACAGCTTCTCCACATCATTGTGTTTCGTGAGGTAAGTGAAGACTGTTCAGATAATAATTAGTTTGAGAAATTATGGCATTGAAACTTTTGGAACAAATCCAGTTTAGAGTATGCTACTTACGTTAATGTAATTAAACCTAACTTAAACCAACCTTAATAATCTTAGCTAACCTAACGTAAAGAATCTGAATAATAATAATAATAAACTGGAAATGAATGTGAGTTTGAATTTTATTTCTGGCCTTTATGCATTTATAGTTCAGGCTGAAAAGGCAGTGCAATTAAATTAAAAGTAGGTTGAGTAATAGCCGATGTGCGAATTAACGAGGTAATAAGGGGGGAAATCCCCCCTGTAAGTCTATCTGGGCACATGTATGATGTATAATATTAAATTCGTCACGTTATTTTATCAACAACATTTCACCACCACCCCAAGTAAAAATTCCTTAATTCGCACACTGACTAATGAGCCCTAAAGTGGAATAAAGCCAAGCTTTTGTTATATTAAATTAGGAGTATTCTTTTAGTTTTCGCATTATTTATTAATTTTACGATTACTAACTCTTTTCGTGTTATTTCTGTATTTGTTTTTCAGGATATTTTACAATTAAGGGACATTTTAAGGATAAAAAGCACATTAAAAAAAAAATTGAATTTTTGTAAAAAGAAAACAAAAATTAATTGTGAGCAATGAAACATCTGGTTAAAATTTATTAAATTTTCTTTAAATTAAGTTTTTTTACATACAACACACATTTGTATATGTTCACCAAAAAAGATGTTTCAATTTACGTATGTCCAGGCTCGTACCCACATTTGCTTCGTCCCCCCTTCAAAGTTTTTATGCATCTCCTCCTAAAAAAAATAATTTTATACGTTTAAATTGTCTGTAGTGTCACCATCAATTTTTCGTGTCCCATCCCCCTACTGCAGTTTGTAGCTGGCCTGCGTATACCAACTTTTTTGATAAGTTTATAGTTTCTAACTACCGTGCATGCACCGATAATAGAACTTGATATAAACTAACATGCTTCACGAATTGCTGGAAATTATATTATTCGTGACGTAATTTGCTGTTTGGAAAGCGTCCTCTGCTTTGGTTGGTATAATGACTCAAATAAGAGACGTAAAATTCAGATGTAAAATCTCTGTACGTTAAATAGTACTGCTCATTCCAAATTATGTAAGTTAGTTATAGTAATTATTGACATCATATGCAAATATGAAGAGGCTATTTGTTTGACGTTAGGCGTCCCGGTCTCTCTCTTTTTTTAAAAGATTAATTGCAAAAGTGTCATTTGCTTTCGAAAACTTCTATTAAAAAAAAATATAGAAATAAATGGACGTGAGATAAACATGTAGTATGTTGGATTTGTCCCAAATGAAATGGATTGTTTATTTATTTATTTATTAGAAGTTAAAGCGGATACAACAAACGCCATTTTACACCGTTCTTGTAACAATATGATATAACAATAAAAATAATAAAAAATAATTATACAATAAGAAATAAGATAAGTTTTTTTTTTTTAATTCTTTCTAGATTCACATAACAAGCTTGTAGAATTTTACTTTTACTGAGGCAGAAATCTGGTGTTGTAAAAAAAAAAAGATGTTATAATCTGGATACCAGAGATCGCTGAATCAAACATAATCTTGGTTTTGAGAGGTAGAAATGATGTTGGGAACGGGCATTTTGTCTGGTTAGAACAAATCCAGTGCACGGTCAAACTAACCTAACATGATCTAACCATATCTAAACTCAACCTACGAGTCTGAAGCGCAGAAAAGAAAAAGTAATTACGAAATTGAGTAAAAAATCTCTTTCGAAAACTATTTTCAGGTGCGGATCACTTTTATTATTTGGGAAGGTCTACGGTCAAGCTTACTGTTGCCTCGTTCGAAGGCAATTGTTATTGTTTTGAGTCATATATTAATACCAATGTACTAATATTTTTCAAACAGTATTAATTAATTGTATATTATGATTAATAGCTGGAAGAAATTACATAGTTTCTATTTAATAATCGAAGGCTATTAAAAATATTTTATAGGTAATTTTGAATTTGATTTTTTTTATTTATGGTCTTTAAGCATCTAAGGCTCAAGCCGGGATAGGAGAGGGCAAAGGATTCGGGCAGGTATGGGCCAGGGCCTATGTTGAAAGTGCGATCCCGGCATTTGCTTGGTGTGACTGAAAAAAAAAACTGGAAAAATCTCAGTCAGGGATAGTCGGTCGCTGAGATCGAATCCACGATCTCTCGAATGCTACGCCAACGCTTTACCACTGACCTACGGCGTCTTTCATTTTTCAGAATATAATTTGAATTAGATCTACCTTTCTTGTATACTTCACATATAAAAGACCTGTCGATCACGAACAGTGTAAAGCAAGTGCGCGCTTCTCTTCAGCTGACTGAGTGAACGTATAAGTCTGCTTTTGAATAGTCATTGTATTCTTATGGGTGCAGACGATTTTTTTTATTTTTAATTTGAATTTAATTTTTAAGTCCTTTGGGCAGTGGCGGCGTAAGGCAATCTGGGGTCCGGGGCAAGTGAACTTGAGTGAGACCCGTTCACGAACACAATCGTGAGAGCGCTCACTGTTAATGTGGGCCGGAATATCTTATATTCCGTATTATAGCGGGAAAACTGGGGACCCACTTGCCAATACAGATATACTCTTGCTCACTCGCTATTATCTCTAGATGAGAATCGTTATTCAGATTATGGAGAATTATGGTTATCAGTCGTTACAGTCAAGCGCAGAAGGAAGAACCTTGAGACGGCATAGCTATATTGCGTCACCGCCCACCATCGATGTGTTCCATTAATTAATCTTAACAAGCGATTATTCACTTGTGTCGGCAACTGGCACGGACTCTTGGGCAAGTTGGGCTCGTGGCGAGGGCACAGCAACCCTCCTTACGCCGCTACTGCATTTAGGCAACTTTGGCTTAGACCTGATAGAAGAATTGGTGGAATGAAGAAAGTGAGTTAAAACGAGAGAACCCCGGGAAAACCAACGCACACGGATTTTGTCCACCATAAAGCCCACATAGCACGAGCAGGGATCTTACCGAGGACATCAAACACCAGAGGTGAGCGCTCTAGGCTCTTCCATTGAGCCACCCCGGCCCGTAAGCCTCTTTCTGATTTTCAACTATACTGTGTGATACGAAATTCCTTCGAACCTTTTTTTTTTTTTTTTTTTATTCGACTAATGCTCAATTTAGAGGATCACAATTTTCGGAACGTTGGTATAATAGTTACGAAGTAGATTCACTGATCCGCTCAAGAATCTTAAAACAGGCGCGAAGCCTTTCTTTTCTTTTATTATTATTACTCACAATGTCAAGAATCAATTCGACAAAATGGAGGAGTTGAATACCGGATGAAACTGCTTCAGGGAATTAAAATTTTAATATTCGGTTGAAGAATGTTTACGGAATTTAAAAAAAAGTAATTAAAATATATATTTTTATAGATACAAGTACTTCGCTGGTCACATAAGCTTTAGAATACATACGGATAGAACTGAATTTCATCTACTAATCGTAAACAATTAACTATGAGGAATTGTGTAATTATTTTATGTAGACTCTCACATATTGATCTACGGTACGTCTACGGTACGCATTTTCACGAATAGATGCCAGATATTTTCAAACCCAGCAAGATGGTCGAAAAAGTTGAAGTTTTGCTGCTCTCTACAAAATTTAGAGCTCTCTGTCGGGTCTCGAAGGTTCCCGCGTCTATTCATGAAAGTGCATACAATAAAATGTTACCGTAGACTAAATAATAAGATATACTTTTCCCACCTTCCTATTTTCGTCTGCGCTAAGGAGTACGTGGTTTTGAATCCTGCCGCTAGGTGACTCTGGCGACTACCTTCAGTCGCTGGTTCTTTCCAGTAGTAACCACTAGAGACACTAAACGGCAGGATTCAAAATCACGTGCTCTTAAGCAAAAAGCCATGAATTTTAGCTCAGACGAGAATAGGTAAGCGGTGTAAGTCTATCTTACTATTTAGTCTTTGATGTTACTTTGTACGGATCTCCTTATAACAAAATAGCTTATGCAAGTTTACCCACTGGGCTGCCCACTAGGTGGCAGGAACGGAAGTGTAAAGCCATTTCTCCGAGTAAATTTTCGTTAATATTTTGAAACGTAATGTATTATTAATGTACTGTACTAAAACAATTATACTTCCGTTGATTGAACAAAATTCAAAATTATGTTCAAAGGCCTGAGTTATATCATAGATCTCATAATGAGCTTATTATGAGATCTATGGTTATATCTTTCTCTTTTTGGATAGCTGGATGCGTACATTGAGTCATTGTGACATTAATAGAAATACTACAATTTTCTACCCTAAAAATTTATGTGGATTTTCTTCCCTTAATACATTTTTGAGAACAGACTGGAGGGTGCCTCAGGAAAAAAAAATCATGTCAATATTCTTATCTCTGTCACTTAAAGAATCATTTTCAAAAAGCACTGCAACATAACCACATATTGTGTAACTAAGAAGGGAAGGAGTCAATCATTACGTTATACTATTCTAGATAAACTCGTTACTAGGGATCATTGTTTCCAACTAATTGAAGAAAATTATCATTACCAGTGCGATAAAAAATATTGTACATGACAAATATTTCCAATAATAATAATAATATGTAATAATGTAAAGATATCTCCTGTGCGATGCACATGCGGCGTCAATGGTGCACGAGAGATGTGGAGATAGCGCTTCACATATTCGCAACCTATGACTTGAAGTGAGCTGGGGTGGTCAGTCCCACGCTCAACCGTCTTCACTTTCCAAGCTGCCCAAGACTGCCGAGGACATTGGTACAGTGCCCGAAGTGGGTTTAAAAAAGTATGGGAACGCTTACAGCAGTGGCTAGAAAAGGTAATGGTACGCTTGCACCTAGTGGCGGCGATTACCTATTGAAAGTAAGGGCAATGAGCCCCCATTAATAAAAACGTAGGGGTACGCCAACTCCAAACTGAAAAAGGTGAGGGCACGACGTCCCTCTCCCCCACTTCGGCCACTGCTCTGCTACTTAATTTAATAGGGGCTGAGTGTATCTCAGAACGCCAGACATCGGACCGCTGAAAAAAAGTTTCTTTGGTGCCCTTGCCGAGATTTCAATCGCGACCGCCCCATTCGTAGTCAAAAGCTCTACTGCGTGACAGTTGGAACTGGGTCACTTTTGATGATCTGGCCTCTCACGAACATTCTCTGAGGGTAAAACCTGAAAGAAACATTGTTCAAACGTAAGGACATAATCAAAAACTCTGCTTTGCTGTCCGGGTCGAAATCGGGTCACCGAGTCAGGCCGGGTTTTAAACATAGACCCGGTGACCCGTTTTAGCTCTGACGCCTGACCTAGGGCGAATCAAATAATAATAATTAATAATTGCATGGAAAAAGGTTTTGGATCAAATCAGCCCTGGCCTTATTTAAGGTACCAGCATTTTGTCTGGTGTAACTGAGGGAAACCAGGGAAAACCTCAGTCAGAATAGTCGACACTGGGAATAGAATCCGGGTCCTTCAGATAACAACGTGAGCATTGTATCCTGTCGTCTTTCCGATAGTTGACACTTGACAGATTGCTGTCGTGAAAAAAAAAGTATAAATTAATTTTCTTATTTGAGGAAAAGGGTGGTTCTGCGATTACTTGTTATTCTTTCTTGGTCATTCTTTTATTTATTTGCGAATAGGTTTCAAATACAGAACATGGCTGCCATTTTACATTGAACCATTAACAAAAATAAGTAAGTGAAACAAAAATGTAAAAACAAGATATACAACGACATTACAATTTTGAATTTTATTAAAGGCCTTTAGGCATCTAAGGCTCAGGCCGGGATAGGGGAGGGGAAAGGATTCGGGAAGGTGTCGGCTTGGACCTATGTTGGAGGTGCCATCCTAGCATTTGCCTAGTGTTACTGAGAAAATCCCTGGAAAAACCTGTCAGGATGGTCGGTCGCTGGGATCGAATCCACAACCTGCCAAATGCTACGCCAACGCTCTACCACTGAGCTACGGTGGCTCGGTAAGAATTTACAAATGCAAGTTCTTTACCAGGGCCCCAAACATGCTCCCAGAGGCAAAAATACTATATTTCGACGGGCTGTACTACAAGAAAAACTGGCTGTAACATTAAAATAGTAGAGTGCCGCTGTGGTTCATTACTAGAGGGCTGATCTTTGGTGACCAAAGCATAGCTCTGAAGCAGAGCTATGCTTTGTATAAACAATTCAGCATAGAACGATGATATACTTTAGTTGTGAAACACCCGTACTTCTTTCTGTGTAATTCTGTTTTTCTTCTTTGAGTGCATGCAACAACCAACAAGTGGCGTAATTCAGTTGCTAGTGTGCGCAGAAATGTTTAACACGTGTGTTATATTTCTGCAAGCGGAGTGCACGCGCTGTCATATAGAAGAATTTGTTTCTTTTTCGGAATTAAAAATCGCCCACCGCATCACGTTTATCCTTATGAGTTCTGTTACCCAGAAGTACTTCTTTGTACCACTAGGTTGCATAATATTTAAGGAATCTTAAAAACTAATTTACTATATTTTGGCTTTATCGAGAGAGCAATCAATGGTCGACCGAAGCAGAGATCACTCATTGGGGATCTCGTAACTGTAGATCCGTGGCCAACGAAAGACAGGGCTGTGCTGTAGATCTATATGACGTAATCAGTGTTCGTGACGGCAAATCCTTTAAGATGACGCAAGATGTTGGTGTGTCATTTTATTTTCATTATATATTTTTTTGTTTTATTTTATTTTATTCTTGTTCATTCATTTTATTTTTGTTTGTTAGCTTCAAATGCATCATCTATTTTTTATGACTTTTCAATCAGGGATGTAAACACCTAAAATTTATAAATTATCCAGGTATATGCGATAGTAAACGAAATTTTTCCTTACATCTAGCGAAGCGCATATCCACCTTAAAAATTTTGCATTACATCCCTGTTTTCATTGCACAGTGATTCATCCACTCTTTTCTCAGGAGGGGAACACAGCCCCACCTTCGTCCCTATATATAGAATTTCTTCCTGCATGGTGTGTCACACGTGTACCATCTTTAACATCAGTCACTGATTTTAGCACCTAATTTTCAAAAACCTTAAATGAACTGCTTAAAAGCCATTGGTTTGAACCGTTTTATTTTGTCATTGAAGACACTGAGGATGGGTGTTTTGCTCGAAGGAAGGTGTGAAAGGTGAACCGATAGTGGTTTGCCGTTGCCTTTCATCGGATAAAGATGAGGTGTTACCGGGGACCTACAGTTTAAGGTGGGCTCTGAACCACGTGTGTCCCCACCGGGAATCAAACCCGGGACTCTTTGATTAAAGTTTGGCGAGTTTTATCACACCTATAGGGGACACTATTTGTAAAGATTGAGTACCCCAAAACAGTTTCACAGACAAAGAATATGAAAATCGTTTTCAAATTTAATATTTTGAATTTTGACACTTTTCCAAAAGTCCCTTTCAGATTGTTCCAACGGCTACTTTTTATAGCGCTAATTTAAAACTCTGAATTCAGACTAATAAGTTATTGTGTTACTTTCATGAGCGTCATTTCCTTGTATCCAGTCCCCGTGACCCACTGGCTGCTATCGCTAAACTTGAATAAACACTGAGGAGGAACAGGTTCAAATACCGCTCACGCCCGTGGTCTTGCTTGACGTTTTCCACACTTTCCTTAGTTACACCAGACGAATGTAGGGATGATACCTTCAAAAGAGACCCTAATCGTTATTTTGCACCATCCCCTCGCCGAGGGACATCATTTCTCCAGATTACGAAGAGCTTACGCTGTAGCTACAATACTATGTAAATAAATTACTATATATATTTTTTAATTCAAATTATTTCGTCAATTGATTTGAAAGAATTGCTAAATATCTCAACAATCATGATTTCTTTTTTATTGTTGTGTATGTTCAAGCATAATTAAATGTGCTGACCATTATAATTAATATCAGATATACGAGTGATAGAAGGAAACGAGTTGAATGAATATTTTTATTGGTTTGTTGAGCATACAAGCGTCTAAGATTATTGATATTCTTTCTTTTTTTTCTCCGCAGGTAGCGTGCACGCAATGATGTCGCAAGAAATTCCTTTGTCAGTCAGGTTCACCATGCGAGGTGATGTGGAAGTTCGGGATATGAACTCCGAAGAGGATCTTCCGTTGGACTTCTCATCGAGAAAAAGAAACGAAAGTGCAGTTAATTTGTCCACGAAACCAGAGTGGAAATGTGAACCGTCCCCTGAAAACGTGCAACCATCATGTCCAAGCTTCAACAGCATTTCTCCCATAATGTGTTCATCGTCGCCGAAACAGAATGAACCATTGCTGGGCATCGGGTTGTTTAATAATTTTTTACCTGTCGCCGCAACCCCTTCCCCTCCTCCGATTCAATCACCACTTCTTCCAATGACCGGGAAAGGAGGCAAAACACCTCGCCCTTTCAAAGCTTATCCTAAGGACCCTTTGAGTTTACCTGTGGGATTAGGAGGACTTACAATGGGAGTTTCGGCAGCTGAAGCTTTAATCAGCCAAGCATCGAACCAAGCTTACAGTGATTTTCGACGACAAATGTTGGCTCAAGTCCAGTCCGCTAAATGTCGAAAACCGCGTCCGTCGAGACCCAGTAGTGAAGAACCACCGCAACAACCGGAATCTTCATGTAACGATCAGCAAGAATCGCCGAGTAAACGCCGTAACAGTACGGGAAGCAGCAGCGGGAAATCGAACGACAACTCTATTAAAGATGATGCTTATTGGGAGAGGCGGAGAAAAAACAATGAAGCCGCAAAAAGATCGAGAGATGCTCGTCGTGCGAAAGAGGACGAAATAGCTATCAGGGCAGCCTTCCTGGAACAGGAGAACTTAAAACTGAAATATGAAGTGGCTGCTCTACGCAACGAAACGGCAAAACTTCGGTGTTTATTATATAACAGCTGAGACTAAGCGTATTTCCTTAAAATGTCTGTCCCTATTTTCCGTGTGTGTGTGTGTGTGTGTTGTGAATAAATAATGTGTGTATAGTTGTGTGCTCTAGGCGGAACCTATTGTGTTGTGCGAGTAAAAAATTACAAACATACATAAGAAATAATAACATGCAATATATTTAAAATTTAAATACAGTGCAATGTATTGTTTCCTAGTGGACACTGATGAACGATTAAAGTTTGCTCAACGTATTGGTCGAGGACAAAGTAGTTTCCCATTTAAATTTTATTCTGTGATTGTTTTTCTTTCTCCTAGCAAGAATAACAAGACAATGGAAAGTAATCGTTTTCATCTCAGTGCAACGCACAACGCCGCATACATTCTTGAATGATATCAATTCCGAATTATGTACAAATATTTATCGATGTGAAAGATATTTATGCACATTTATTGTGCAAATTATTGAATTATTTAGTAATTAAATTTGCAATAAGACATATTTTTTAATAAATTGATTTTTTATTTCCTTTACTTCTCAATAAACAAACAAATATAGCGTTTACTCATAATTTCAAACGTGGATTAGTTGCCGTCAATTCTAAATAACGTACTTCTTGTACACTTAGATTCAAAGAAAATGTCCGATGAAAGTTATTTCGAAGTTTTGAAAGTTTCACACAGCATGTAAGACCGAATCTATATAAAGATCATAAACATAAAACATGTATTGCATTTTTTTAATCTGCAGTGAATGTTTGTTTGATATGGTCATATTGCAGAACATCTCAAACTTAGAACTTCAACATTTCCCAAGGATCATTTTTTTAAATGAATCTTAGTGTACATTCTTGTTCAGTTTTAGATTTAAGTTGTATATAGTGTTAGTAGAATTATTGTCAACAGCATTTAAACATGGAGACTCTCATGGTATTGGAACAATACTAGTTAATCTATTCCATTATTTAGACACATTAACATTAAACTAATTTAAACTGCAGTTATTCACATATCAACGTACGCGGGTTTATCCCCACCCGCTTTCAATTACGTAAATTTCACAAACCAATCATAAGACTGCAAATAAAGTGCAGATAGTTACACTGTCAATATGAACAGCAATTTTTGATATGGGAAGCATATTCATTATTGGTAGCGAATGTTATGTAATTATTCGTGTAACATGAGCAGTTTCCGTTTCCTATGCATAGCAGTAGATCGGCTTTTCATACACGTGTTTTCCTTGCGATTTGACTGAGTAGCCAACTGAAACACGTATTTAAGTTCTAAAAAAAAAAAAAAAGCTGAAGGAAAGCAAGCGGCTAGCGTGTACATGAAAAGCCAGTCTTGCATATATACTGAGACTAACAAGGGAAGCATTTTGTTCGAACAGGAATTTTTTTTTATAAGACTTCGTATATGTATTTGTACCCCGATGCTAACAATACCTGCAAAGTAATTCGACCGTGTAAGGCCTCGTTTGTCCGTTAGAGGTCGTTAAAGTTTGGAGCAAGTGAAAGACAGCCGCTGCAATGGATCCCACAGTTTCGGTTTGAACAGGCATTTACTACTCAAAATATCTACATGAACATACCTGACAGTGCTGACAAGGACTGCAAAGCCACTCGAGCGTGTAACACACAGTTTGGCAGTTATAGGCCAGTACTTGTCTTCACAAATCTTGCTCCAAACTTTAACGCCCTCAAGCGGACAAACGCGCCCTTACACGGTCGAATTACTTAGCAGGCATTATCAGCATGGGGGTACAAATGCATAAGAAATTCCTGTTAGAACCGAAATACTTCCCTTGTAAATACTGATGACGTTGTAGCTATATAATTGGACACAATTAAAGAGGAACAAAACTATTCCCAGTTGGAAACCACCTTTAAATTGCTGTTTTGAGACCCCTGCTCCTTAACATGGGCAATCAATTGTATTGATGAGGCAAGTTTAAAAACTATAGAAACGCTGCAATTCTATACTAACACCCGGTATTCTGTTTATGAATTAAGAATGGGGGATCCTAAAATTAGTAATTGATTGTAAGTTTTCACTTATTATCTGTTTGGGTAGAAATACAAAGATATTTTTCGTAGTTGGGATGATATTCGGAATGAAGAATGAGGATTAAATCCAGTGTTTCTTTCAGAAGGGTGACCGGGGATATCACCCCCCAGACTGAGTAACTCACCTCCAATTAAAAACATTTTAATTTGTAAAAACAAAGGGTAATTCATTGTTCTACTAGAATTACTCCATCTGTCCTCTTTTACCCACCTCTAGAGATCTAAAATACCCCCAGAACACTTTTCCTGAAATAAACACTGATTAAAAAAACTCAGGCACCAGGACATTTTTTTGGGCAACTCGAACCTCTCAAAAGCCCCTCCCCACACACTCATTTTTTGGCTTTTCGTCCACACTCTTTGGATCCGAACAGAGATTCCATGGACCCGAATCCAATGAGATCCGGGTTTCAAATATCCGAATCTTCAAATCTGGATTCGGGTTTCAGATAATCCGGATTTTCCGATTCAATCCCTAATTTCGGATATCCAGATCATGTACCGGTCCGATCTTGGTCGTAGATGTCCAATTCCAGATTGCAATACACGGATCTAACTCATCTTGTGCTGAAGGTAGTACGCTATTAGGATACTTATTATCCATCCACACTTAAGAGTATATTGTTGCTCTTATGGCGACAGCGATGCCGGTTTGACTGCTAAATAAGGAAAACAAAACTGAGCTTCCTTCTCTGACTTCAGGTTACCATAGCCAAGCGGCAACGCTGCTGTCGCTGTTACATTTCCTCCCTCTTCTCCCGTCAAACTTTCCAAATGAAACTATCGTTATATTAGATAATTAAATATGTGTAAATGAAGAATGGAATTAGGGAATTAATTTTCGTACCAATGTTAAATATAAAAACTTTACGGGGATCGTTAAAAAGAAATAACAGTATAGGAATTTTGTGTGCGTCGGGGGAAGTACAATAAGTAAAACTGAAGCTATTGTCCATAAGCTGCAAGAGTATAGACCAAACCCTGGATCAGGAATAGGTTGTTTCATCTATGCCGCTAATAGATGGAGCTTACAATTTCGTTTGAAATACTAAATCACTTTTAAAAGGAAAAATAGCCAATGATCCTTTTATATATTTTCTTCTTGCTCACATCAAGTTGAGATACACTAACTGCTATATCTATATATTTTACAGACTTTTCTTCTTTAGTTCACAATGATTCGTCAGTTCTCAAATCTTGTAACGTTGACTTAACTCATTTCTCGGCGTTATACAATGATGAAATTTTACATAGCGACGTAAGTCGGATGACAATATAATATTCCATTGTTACTTTTATATATTTTAATATATTTTTTTTAATCGACTTTATCCTAAAATAAATACTAGCCTGGAACGATGTTCCGTTTGACTGGTTGCAGAACACTTTAGGATTTGGATCACAAAACATTAGCTTGAGAAAAAGTATCCGAACACCGAAATCACACGAAAATAATTATAATAATAAAAGTTTTCTAAAGATATACTTTCCTTAAACAATTCGCACTAAAAAGTAAACAATAATTTCGTTTATGTATGACTAAACAGAAAAGCATGGGGCGCGCCAATTGAAGAATTTATAGTCACTGTATATGAGAGCGCGCCGCATGCTTTTCTTTTTAGTCATGCATAAACAAAAAAAATTTTTTTTTTACTTTTTAGTACGAATTGTTTAAGAAAAGTATTTTTTTTTAAGTTTTTATTATTGCTTTATATTTTTATGTTTTTACTTCTGTTATTGGCCAACTCCCCCGTAATAATAATAATAGTGCTCTCTTAATTTCACTTTCACCGTCTGTCACGAAGGCTAGTACCTCAACCAAAACAGGTAGAGTGAAACTGATTTCAGATATGATTGCAGTGACGTCAATTTATCAGCCCAGTTTTGTCTCGTAACTCTGAAATTGGCGGGTCCTTGTCGTTTGGTTAACTTTCTGCATTTTAAGAATTCAAGTCAGTTTTACTATACTCACTTCAATACGTTGTCATCAGACCCGCCCTAGGTTTGTACTTTTTTTTTTGTCCAAGGAATGCTTTAATATGTAATGATGTAAAATTTATGAGACGAATGGTCAAACTCTTCCTGGTTTCGCATTGTACAATAATTAACTAAAATCACCTTCTAATTTTCTATTATCCAGTAGTTTAGTCCACGTACAAAAAGCAAAACAAAGTAAAAAAAAACAACTAAAATAGCCACATAACATAACTTAAGTGCATTTATTTAAGCATATTATCAATATTCAAAATTCAAACACAAAGCCACCATTTGTTGTTTGGTTGATCTCCAATAATTTAAATAACAAGCAATCTATAATTTAAGTCAACAGTCTTTTATTTAACAGCCGTTTAAATATTATGTTTTATTGTAATTAGAAAAAAAAGTACCCGTTAATCATTTAATAACAAAACAATCCATATTATAATCTTGCCAAATGGTTCTTGACTATGATAAATTTAATATATTTTATTAATTAATCCGTCAAATCTGTAGCTGTTGTCCTTTCATTATCTTTAAATCTACACTATCAAATCTCTTTATTATAATCATATTTTAAATCTATCTACTGTATTTATAAAAAATAACATCTTATAATAAACCAATATATCACCTTCTCAAATTAGTTTCATACCACAACTATATTACCTTCTTTAATCAGCTTCAATGGTTTAAATCCAAGTTCTGGTCAATCCAAAAAGTCAAAACAGCATTGATATTATTACTGCTCGTATTTGCATGTCTATGTGTTTTGACAATGCGTGTCATCATATTGATAAGGAGACGAACTCGGATCATCTGTTCCATTCACACAACGTGTCGTGATGTTTAACTTAGCATGTTTTTAGGGTCTTGTGAAGCGATCAGTGAATCAACTAGAAATCACGCAAATTTAAATTAAGAACGCCTTCGGAGGTTTGCCCCATAGAAAGATACATATACCAATGAATACTTAAACTATAAAGAAAGGTTTTCTTTTTGAAGCCGCGGTTCCAATTTGTCTTTGTTTCGGATTACAACGAATAGAGAGCAGCACTTTCGTTCGCTGACAGAGAAAAAAAGAGGCAGACGAGCGTGGAATGATATATTTTAAACAACTTTTATACAAAGCAACAACCTTGAACTATGAATACCATCTAACCTTATTTGTAGCTCACCACGGTATTCCGGGAAATTCAGTTGCCAATGACCTTGCACAACTCGGAGCGCAACAACAAGCCTATTTATATATTTCATTACCTGTCCAAAGTCATTTCTCGTCTCTCAAAACTATTCTTCTTCAACATCACAAAAATAAATCGTCTACATATATTAAATCTAAACATACATTCTATGCTAGTATCCGGCTCCCGATTATTGGCGTTCTTGGCCCCTTACCCGTATTAAGACTGTCTGGTTTCTTCGCACCTGTCTCAATAACTTACTTATCCCCAAACGTAAATTCCACTATTGTCTCCAAGTCCAACCTTGCTCTTCTTGTATTTGTGGAGCTCCGATTGCGGACGCTGAACAAGGGCGCCGATTTCTGTGTAACTTTGGGGGGAAGGGGGGGCAATCAGATTTTTTTTCTTTGTTGCCAGATAAGGGTCTAAGAAGGCACATATGATACAAATCCACTTCAGATTTTTGCCAAATATTGTATATTCATAAAAAAAAAACACACATATAATAGTATACATATACTCATTATGAACGCTTCTCCAGGCCAATTAAAGCATTAAACTATGTTTGTATAGCGTTAAAAAAAATCACGAAAGCATATTATGTTCTAACTAATAAGAATAAAGTTTCTGCTGTTACTAGAAAATAAACTTAGGAAATAACAGAAACTGATGTTAGTCTATGCAGAGGAGTTATTCAGCTTTTCCAAATGTGGTTCTCTTTCTGTCCGGCTCACCCTTCCGCCGCGCTACTGCTTTATTGGACAAATATTGTTTTTCTTCTTTTAATTCTCGGTTCTCGAACTCAACTGGCATGGTTCAAGAAGATTTTGTCTCACCTACAGTGAGAAACAAATATTTGGACAAGTTGAACAAAGAGGAAAAACAGACTTATCGCACGCAAACGTGGCCCATTTCGAAATCTCTTGCCCTTTTATGATAATTTGGATACGTTAGATAG
>JAGDQP010036661.1:0-18956 GCA_022664845.1 Lepisma saccharinum | reverse complement strand
GATAGAATCCAATGGCGAACGTTTGTTACTACGGCGATGAACTTGCGAGTTCCATAAACCATAGAGTTAGTTAATTTTTAAACTTGTTCCTCATGGTTGCTACATACTTTCGAAACATCTTAATCGTTCAAATTTTTTAAACAACTTCGAATTTCTAACGAAATTCTGTTGCATCTCAAGATAGATAAAATACTTCAATAACAATTTTTGCTTTCTTTTTAAAAGTCTAGATTCCTCCCGTCACACGAATCACATTTTCTGTGTTTCAGTAAAGAGAAAACCGCAGCAGCGGTCCCCCACATTATTTTATGTAATGTTACATTACTGCATACTTTTCAAAAGTACCCAAGAAAGAGAGATTCTGCCAGGATTTTCAGGTTTAGGAATGTCGAGACAAAATTGGGAGTGCGTAAGTGAAGTTTTGCACGGTTTCTTTCGATTTTCGGCCACAATTTTAAAATTAAAGTAATGAACATTGCAAAAGCAATGTGAACTCCTAAGTACTTGTAAATTTAGAGTCCGAATGTCCACCAGCCTTTCCTAATATCTTAGTTTAAATTTAAGAGCTCCTGTTCACAGCCATCCTGACTGAGATTTTTTTTCAGGGATTCTGCCAGGATTTGTTTGACGGGAATGCAAAGTTAAAATTGCTAAGTCAGCATTCATAATTCATGGTCATGACGCATTCAAACTCGTGGGTCCCTAAATAAACTAGTGAGAATACATAAACAGTTTCACCGGGTGAATAGCGAAATAGCAACTTAAATAAGACACTGGTCTTCATGGAGCATAAAATGAGAATGAAACAAAATTTAATTTTATCTCAAGGCGTTGTAGCTTGGCTTAATATTTAAACATTCAAGTATTTGATCTAGTTAAACGCTTACCTGTAAATTACTAAATCTTCGAAATTCGATAAAATACACAGCAGAAAATAACTTCAATCACTCGTATTACTAAAGCTGATAAGTTAGAATGAAAACTGCTATCATTTTGTATTGAGCATAGCCCTTTTAATATTTCTAGTCAGACAATACTCTCGAATCATAAAGGCAGGGTTCAATTCTCTGATTGGATAATAAACTTTTCTTTATTCCATTTGGCCAATAATTTTTATTGCACGCAGAATGTTATCACATGGAGAATTTATCCCAAGCGACGCGGTTCATTCCAGATGCTGGAAATACTTGTAGCGTACTGAAGCCACATTGTAAACAGCTGAATTTGCGTTTTCTAAAAACATTCTGTTGAATTATATATGCTTCAGTACGTAATACAATCACCTTATGTTCTAAAGCGTATCACGACATCCGTGTGTATATTGTCTCACAAAAATACGCGATGTAAATTTACAATGACACTTTCAGAGGAAGAAAAGGTAGCCGGAATGTATTCTTTTAAACGAGAAAAGATTCCGCTGTGGTATAGGCATTCAATAGTTAATAACAACGAACCCAATTCTCTATGACCCTCTGCTTTTCTAAATACCATATTGTTTGCAGTTCTGTGCCAAAGTTTACGATCAATGAAGTTAAATAAGAACAATCTCTCTTCTGTTACTGCAACCAGCTGGAAATAAAACATTCCCCTATATGCGTTACCAAAAGCAAGCTGGTCCCATTTTCTTCTTTCCCCAAAACTGGCCCATTCATTCAATCGCAGTGGAGCCTAAATGGGGGAAACACGATACAATTGAATCCAGCTTCAAACAGCTGCCAGCACTCCAAAGAATTGCTTTCTTGTCTCTGATATTCTAACAGCCAGAAAAAAAAACTCGTTCCTAACTTAACAAATGGACAACCATCTTCAAATTAAAAATCTCATCACTTCTTGCCCATTGAAGATTGGACTTGCAATCAAGGAGTCCTGGGTTCAATTCCCGGCACTGACACCCTTAATACCTTCGTATTGTAGCAATCTGAATATCATCAAATTTAATTTTTAATCGAATCCCAACCTAATTAAGAATTTTCTTACTTATTTCCCTTGGTTTGCTGTTAAATACCAATTCTCGTTCTGAAAAATTTTGTTAGTCAAACAATGAGAATTCCAAACTTGTTTAAAAACGAGCAAGTACTTAGTTTTTAAGTTCCTTACTTAAAATAATGAGAATTCAAAGAATTCGAAACGAAATAGACTGCGTTCAGCGTAAAACTGCATTGCAGTAAAGTACAAAGTGATCTCATTACAACGTAATGTTCAATATAACAGATAAAAAAAAATATAAAAGGGTTACAATACAAACAATCTATTTATGCCAATCGAAATCTTCAAATTCGCGTTTAAAAGAAACTTTGTTCATTAAAAAGTAATCAACCCACATGTGTTGTGGTCATTATAAAGCTAAATTCTATTCTCGAATCAAAGATTTTAAAATAATGAGCAAGTGTCTGATTAATTTCATTATCTCATTCATAAGGAGAAACAAATTCAATCCAAATAAAAAATACATATGCATAGAAAATGGTTGTCATTAAACAATGCGAAAATAAAAATAAACAACGCGAAAAATGACGGTACCCGAAAAAAAAAATATGTAAATTTTCAACTGATTTTTCACGTCGTAAATATTATCCCTTCTTCACGAAAATTATATATGTCATACATAAAGGTCCAGAAAAACCTACCAGTGGTTCAGATACCACCTAAACCATTGGACAACGGGGGAAATGGCGGAAAAAAAATATGTAAATTTCAACTGATTTTTCACATAGTAAATATTATCGCATTTTCACAAAAATTATATATGTGATACATAAAGGTCCAGAAAGGCCTACCATTGTCTCAGCTGCGACCTTAGCCACGGGACAACGGGGGAAATGGCAAAAAGGCGGAAGTTTGACTTAAAAGTGTAACTTAACTACTTGACGTTTTTTTTTTTACTTTAATGTTGTTCTAGAACATATAATTGTATTTGAGTATGCAAGATCTTTGACCAGAATGAATTATTTAACGTGACGCTCCGAAAAATTTGTTCATAATTAATATATACAAGGTTCACATATAGCAACCATTTAAGGTACTAAAAAATGTATTTCTTTCTACCTTTCATTGCTTGTAATATACATAACGTCCTACCCCTAAACGTAGTTTAGCTGCTTTAAGATTTCAAGTTAGCTACAGCCTATTGAGAGAACGTCATGTGAACTGATCTATTGATTTGAGTTTATTAACTTTAAAATAACTGTACGGAAACATTTGACAGTTTGAGAAAAGCACAGTGTATTTATTAATTAAGGTCGTTTTTATCTATTTAACTTCATTTCTGAACTTTACAGACAGTTACGGACTAACCAAATCGAAAATATGAGATGACGCCACTCAGTGAGCCTAACTTCCGAAAAATGGCATGGAGATCCAATAAGTCAAGGTCTTTGCTATCGTAGAACGCAGTCATCTTTTGCAACGTCTACAGAATTGAGATGAGCGAGTGGCTTGAGCTTCAATACAATGTTTTAGAACCTTAATTGAGCCTCGTTACCATGGAAACGTTAAATGTTTTGACATCTTATGTGGTTAAAACTTTAAAATATTTCCCTACACTATCATATCAAGTTCCGTTGGAATCGGATTAATCGTTCCTACGTAATATGTGTAATTAAGGGTAGGCATTTGGACTCATTTAATATGTTTTACATGTTGCAAGAGCAATGTGACCATTTTACTTTAAGGTCATACCAGGACATTTTTCCATTTCGAGGAAATACGATGACGAGTATAGGTAGAAGGTAGTTGATTTCAACATTAGAAAAATAAAATTATGTTATGCGAATAAAAGCATATTTAAATGAAGTGCAAGGTCTTGGCTTGAAGTGTAAGATATATCATTCCAGCATTCGCTCTGAGAAAACAGGGGAAATAAGAGGAAAATCTCAGAGTAGCCGGTCCGCGATGTCAACTACGGTTCGGAATGAAAAGCTAACGCTCTAGGACCGCCCTTAGGGGATGTGCGACAGGTTTGACCGCACAGGGTCCCGTTCCTAATGGGCCATTGCGCTAGCACCGAAAGGAAATAAAGACAGATAGATTTAGAAAGAGATGGATAGAAGAGAAAGTAAGAAGCTTCTCGTATTAAATTATTAATTTCTATTCCATTATAATTTTCCCTTTATGTTTGTAATAGATGGAAACCTCTCTCTGTTCCATGACAGGACATGTCTACATATCCATTGTGTATTATGATCGAAGTTTAAGACTCTTATAATTTATTACACTAAATATTTGTGCTGCAACAACTTGCTGCTCGACCTGAGCCAAAGTTGCCTAAAGGCCTTAGATAAAATTCAAACTTCAAATTCAACAATTTTGTGCTGCGCGAGAACTCATCAGCGTGGTAGAGCTCCGTGCCAAACTACAGTCGTCGGTGGTCGTTAGAATTGGCCCTTGAGTACGTTTTCTTTTTTTCACTTTCCAATCCAGAAACGTCTCTTTACTTCAAAATTCTTAAAGCCTTTGACAAAGTCACAACATAAAAAGAAAACTTACTGAAATGTGAAATTATTTTTATGCCTCATGTTTTCTTAATTTTATTTGAGATTACACCACTCTTCAACTACTTACAAACCAGTGGTCTCGATATTATGCAAGGTTAGAGATGAAAATTGTAGATGATTTTGTGCAGTGGTCGAATGTCAAACTTGGCTATTCTTGTACAACAAGATTGCTATAAGTACTCTTGTATTCTTGCGGCAGTAGAACAAGACCCAGAGGCATGGTTTCCTAACGAGGGGCGTTTTCCTCCTTTAAGTAACTCAAAGCAACAGTGCTAACAATATTCAAGATGCACTCCGTAAAGTATATAGGGAGGTCCTGGAGGATTGAACCTACAATCCAGATCTATCCACATGCGATTTCCATGTATTTGGGAAGTTGAAGAAAAGTTTTAAGTCAACCCACTTTCGGTTGGACGAAGAAGGAAACGAGAGGGCACAGCATTATCTCCGCTTCGTAACCGTAATAATTTGAGAGGTCCGTAGCCTGATATCCCAATGGGAGAAGTGTGTTGCCAATGATGGAGAGTATCGACATGTAAGTATTGTCCATTACTTCCCTTTTTAAAGGTTTCCGCCGAGTTTCATTTATTGTCCCTTTTGGTATTTAAAGTATTTAATTCTTGGTTATAGGGACTTAGTAAACTCCAAGTATTATTTACCTGCTTTCCAATGAAAGTTAGCTTGGTCACGACGGCAGTACGAGTAGACGGTGGTTAAATTTTGGACATAATCGCTTGGTTGCTGTCTATTTTAAGATGCAAATACTAGTCATTTCACACAGCTATTTTCATTGTCCTTCTGTTCCTTCAATGAGTACCGTTAGCTACTGGAAAATATAATAGCAAGTAACTTGCGTTACATTGGTGTTTCTATGTTAGACAAAATGAAAGCATTTGAAAATCTTAAAGCGCTACAGATTAAGAAGGTCACTCGCACTCATATTTAGTAATTGAAGAACCACAGAAAAAGGAGAAAAAAGCATCAAGTACAGCACGTTAACGAACTTTTAATCTGACAAAATTTTGCAGAGCTATTTTACTGTTTACGAACTGCTTTCTTTTTTCTCTATGTTCTGAAATTAAGAGAGAAGGGATGATTGATAACTTTGTTAAAAAGTAGTCCAGTAATCTGCGAATGTAGGCCCTCATATTACAACAATATTGTAGTGTAAGCACGAAAGTCATTGCAGAGATGTTCTGATTCGACAGAATCTTGACAAGGAACGAATTTGAGAAAAAATTCAGATAATAAGACTTTGTAGCGAATTCCCCAAAATGAAGCACATCTCTCGTCAATGATTAAGATGGTAATGGCACTTCTTTCATGCAATGTTAAAATCTCGTCTGTCACTCCGAACGATGGCGCTGTCGGCCCTTTCACTACGGACAGAATCGGCCGGAAAAATGAGGACGCGACCATCATTGCAATCAAGAGCAAGAGGAAGAGAAGAGCGAGAGAAAACACATTTGCATAGAAAAAGACTGATGATTTCAGAGGAAAAATGAATAAGAATGATGCATGACAATTACAAGTGAAACAATTCTTGCATAGCGACTACAGACTTGGTTACCTTGAGTGAATGATATTGAGATTACCCGACTGTTATTGTGGGTTGCCTTTTGTGTTTCTATAGAATTTGATGGCGAAACAATGGCTGATACCTCTGTTAATTGTTATAGTCATTTCAGCAGCTAAGAATATGAGAGGAACAAGATGAACTTCCTGAAACATGTAAGGTCGATACACGCATAGGAATCCTCTGACTATCACAAGTATGTACATTTCTATGGGCTACACAAATCATATAGGAAAAGAGTTTAACAGCAGAGATAGCAATTAGCCTTTGTTTTGCTTCTTCGCCTAATTGAAGGAAGTTGTTCATTTACATATGCTTATTTTCTGCAGTATTGCATCTTTTAATTTCAAATTATTAAAGGCAGAAATCTTGGATTTTAATGGATTCTGCTATTTTCTTGTTAAGCTAAATGTTATAATAATTAATCAATCATTTCTAAGTCAAATTCTTTTCGGTCCTTATAACGGCCAAATGGAAATAGAAACCTACGTTCTTATGAACAGGGCTGGCGCAACTATATAAGCGAACTTAGTGGTGGTCCATAAAAGCAAAATCTGTGTGGTGGACTGGTGGCACTAGGACGAAGGATTTCTGAAGGTGCTAAGCATGGAGCAGAAGTATACGTTTAATTTTTCCATACGATAAGAGGAACAAATATTTGATAAATAAATTTGTAGACACCGTTATTACCAACGGATTTATCTTTGTCATTACTAACTATTTAGGACTGACGATATCACTATGAGACTAGGAGTACAGACCAGACCGAAGGAAAATAAAAGCGAGAACCTAAAAAAAAAAAAGCATGCTAAAAATTGCATTTACCCAATGATAATAATAAATTAGCATTCTGTCAGACACTGTTTTGTCTTTTTGTATAATGCATTTTTCTAAGGGTATAACCAAGGACTGGCTCGAAGGAACTTGACACCAAAGGCGAATGATTGCCCTCCCCATCCCTACAAGGAAAATCGATAACATCACACATTTGAAATAGAATCTAGCATTAGGCTTATATATGTAAAACATAAACAATAGATAAGTTTTACATATTTATTAGCACTACTGAAATAATATCACACTCCTTATACTATTTTGTACATTTTTGAATAGCAGAGCCAGGGTTGGCAAGCTGATTTTACTTGTTATGTTTTTTTACATAATTTACACGTAATTTACGTGGTGTGGAAAACCAGTTTTTTACGCAGACGTAAAAAAACTTATTTTCTGTCGTATTTTAATAATATAAAAGTTACTTTAATTATCTTACATTTTAAACATGAATTTTATTATGTATTTCAGAAGGAAATCCTAATTATCTAAAAATTGTTGATAAAACAACTTATTAACAAATTAAACAATATCCATAGTGTTTTATATATATATATTTACTGTAAAGAAACTAAACTACTAAGTGTTTGAAAACAGTCGTTGACCATAGGATTTTCATCAAGGTCCTCAATTTTACAGGTCCACTTTTATATTAATATATATTGCTGGTACTTGTAGAGTCATTTGTTCAAAGGCGACCCACTATGCAAAGATGACCCCTGGACACTCATGGCACCTTTATTCATGAGTGACAACGTTGAAGTCACTGTATTTGACGATTTCACCGTGAGATGTCTCTATTGCAAGTGAGCTGCAAGAAAGGGGGTTGCTATGTCACGTGAGAACGATACATCTTTCACAAATGCAAAGGCACATGTGTAAAATTTATAATCAATTTTCGATCTGATCTAAAATCAGAGTTTATTAATAACTTGTTAGAAACATAGTACTTTGGTAATTTTGGAAAAAAGAAGCACTTTACTAGTCATTATTAATTCCAGTATTCGATACTGCTGAAGTTTCCGGCAGAGGCTATACATACACCAGGACCAGTGGCAACTTCGGATCGGGATGCATGTTGAGGTAAGATAGTCAAACCGCTGAAGCATATGACTGGAATGCATGCTTGTCTCATGGAATATCAGTATAAATCAATATGGGAAGTTACTATAGCCATTGGATTTTATGTCTGCACCTTCAGTTTCAAGAAGTGTGTAAGTTTGGAACCTCAGAGGAGCTGACATGAAAAGAATACATCTGTGGTTTAAGGAAATGAAAGAAGTCCAGAAAAAGGTTTCAATTAGGAAAGACGCCGCTCGCTAAGAAAGTTTTAAAACAGTTACAGATTTCTGTGCCAAGTACGATGGATATTACTATAAATCGATTGGCGAAAATGTTGGTTACAGTGCAAGAATACTGTAGCTTCATGAGGATATACAAGTGTCAAGTGGTGAATATAGTGTTTCTATTCAAAGCCAATAGGTTTCACGAATGATGGCATATTATATGTTTTATTCGCTGTTCATACAAGGTCATCTCCTGATTATGTCATTTCATGGTATTATTTCTGTAGCAATGTCTAGCTAATACTTAATTAGGACAAAATGGCGTTGCTAGTTATGACATATTGTTTCGTCCGCTCTTCCATACGCAGATAGGTCAAGGTAATCTTATGATCATATTTCTGTAGCAATCTTAGTTAATGCTTTGTTAATTAGAAAGTACACTAAAGAGACCATCTTTTCACAGGGCTGTGCAAAGACGACCTACTTTGTACACATTAGAGTTCAGTTTAATTCTGTCGTGAATATACGTGATATCTAAAACGTTACTGTAGCGCTGTAAGATATCAACATAGTAAAATACCTTTGATGCCTAGCTATCTCTTTATTTAGCTGCCATTTCACAAAATGTTTTTAAGGATCAGTTCTACAATCGACTGCTGAACTTCTAGTCAGCGCTAAGTTGAGACCAAGTCTGATTTTGGCCAATGAAAGTACACAAAATGAGAGTTGGTCTCAACTTAGCGCTGACTAGAAGTTTAGCGGTCGATTGTAGAACTAACCCTAAGAGTGTCATCTTTGCAGAAGTGACTATAGTCATACCTTTCTTTTAACTATTAACAAAAGCCACCCTAGGCCTCGCGCAGTCTTGAGCTGACGCTCCGGTGAGGTGGCTTGTAACCACGAATCAAAAGGAGAGCTTGAGAAGCTGTAATTGTCTTCTATATTGTCCCGTCAGTGTAAAGTACGAACAATTTCTGTAGAATATCACCAAAGCTGATCTCTTACATCAAGAAGTAACAAAATGTACACTGAGTACAAATTTGAGATGAGGTTGTATCAAAATATTGTTTAAATTATCTTCCATTCAAAACTTATTGATTTATCAAAATGGTAGCATCATCCATTTGTTATTTGTTATTTTATTAAGTATCTTGAAAAATTCAATGAATAAAAATTTAATTAAAAAATTACAATTTTATGAAGTGGTTATATTGAGCATAAACGTGGATATAACGATGAAAAAAAAATGACTTTTTCGAATTGTGGACATGGAGAAGAACGATAAATCAGCTGGACAAAAGAGATACATAAGGAGGAAGTTTTCAAAGACGACCAATGCTGGACAATATATACAAGAGAGAAAGAAACTGATTACGACGTTGGCTGCGCATATAGTTGGATATAATTGAAGAGAAGATAGAGAAAGGAAAAATACTGTAACTTCTTGTCAGTGTTAAGGAAGATAAAGTATACAAAACGAAAGAAAAGTGGAGGATCGGATTGTGTGCATCAGAAGTACTCTCTGAATGAACTCGGACGGTTTCGACACAATAATGATTATATCGAATCCGGCAGAATGTACCGACAACGTGGGAAACTTTTCTCTAGTTTTGATTTGGCGATTTTGATTGGTTGAGGCTACAGTTACACTGTTATTTGGAAAAGTTCCTTGGTATATCCCGTAATGTTTCTTAGGGATTACAGTATTTACGGCTATAGGCAGGAACCCTGGAAAAGTACCGCGCATTTTTTTTTCTTATGTTATTGGAAGCTCTGTTTTCAGTTCCAATGTGAAGTGCGCACATGAGCAGAAAGAGAAAATGGTTTCTTTTCGTAATCAAGTATTTGCTGCATCCATCTTGCTCGCTTATTTTATCAGAAATGGGAAATATTCCAATGAATATTCCAGTCCTTAATTGACAAACAGAAAAGTAATTTAAACGTAGCGTAAGTCGTGGGAATTACTTAGTTTATGTCTTCAGGATTCGGACAACGCACTTCTGTCACTCTCGAACTTTCTTGATTTGCTGTTTCCTTGTGATTGGCAGCGTGGTCTAGTTGGGAACACGCTGAACTTCTCACTGGATGACTTGTGTTCAAATTTCCCTTCAAGTTTCTATTATTTTCTTTCACTCCCAGTATTTGCAAAAGCCTGAATGATGTTTGGATTTTATCAGTCAATTTACTGGAAATTTCCAGGCATCTAAAGTAGGATGCCTCGTTTATTCCAGTAGATTTTTTTTCACATTAAAGCAAGAATTTACTGGAGGCGCTTGGGGAAAATAGATCGAGTCGCAAAGATCTACATTTTAATTTTACTTAAATATTTAATTAATTAATAATTCATTCCTTTACTTACTCACTAATTCATTCATTTCTTGATTTATTTGCAAACAGAGATTTTTCCTTGTATCCCAATTTGGAGTTGCGCTGACTCTTCCAAAACGGAAATATGAGACATTTCTACTACGTTAATCATGGTAAGAAAAAGAGTATCCGCTGTGCGGTGGGCACGCGCAGTGAACGGCGCATGAGGGATGTGGAGGTAGCGCTCCACATATTCTTGACCAATGGCACGAAGTGTCAGTCCCACCTTCCAAGGTGCCCTGGGATACTAAAAACACTCTTTGCGTCTGGCACTCAATTTGATAGGAGACTGAGTGCACCTCAGAGCGTCAGGCATGGGAACACTACGCACAGTTATTAATTTATTTTAATACTCTATTCGATTGCAATCATTCAGTTGAAAATAAAAAAAAAACTGTTGAGCTGTCACTACTCAGTTCTTTCACCCAAAATAAGTTTACTTCTTTGCCTCATGCAAATAAACAAATTTACATGTTTCAAATTTACATGTTTCAAATTTAGATGTTACAATATTTCAAATTTAGATGTTGATTCTCTAGGTCGCTGAAAAATTTTAAATATATATTTATAATTAATATTTTCTTGACTTATTCTGTTTTGTTGTATTGATAATTAGGAACTTCACACAATCTTACAACACGTGCTAACCATTCACCGTTGTAGGTGTGAATTGTCTCCGAACACCCATGAGATGTAACATATTCGATAACAAGTTTCGTACGATCCGTTAAACGAACGGTAACCGTCTATATTGTATCATTCGGAAATGTACGAGTGTACTGTTTACTCTAAAGGAAGTTCAGTGTCACACTGCGCAAGAACACAGCCAAGGATTCTTTTCATCTGTGGGACAAGAGATGTTACGCAACGGAGCATATTACAAAGAACTGTTACTCGCTTTTATCAGAGTTCCTGCCCTCAAGTCTTCAGTGTCACAACGTTGTAAACAAGAAAAGACAACTGAAGAAAGGTCAAATGCTGTGGACATGGATGGTTGCTGCTCACTTTTACTTACAAAGAGCGATTGATTACCTGAATTCTCTTTTCACAAAATGAAATATTGTGTGTTTTTCAGCTGAAGTCTCATCATTCCTATTTATTTTTTTTAAACCATATAACCTAAAAGGTCACATTTCGCCAGAACGATCATAGCTTAGGGTAGTTCCGGACATATGGGATGGATATATCATATCTTAAGTTTTCCTATCATTCTAGCAATAGGCTTTTGAATTATACTAACTATCCCTTATCCGGGAAAACAGTGTCCATTGGACACAGTAGCTTATATTTGTAAGTGTAAACTTTTAACAGTTTTACATTATAAGGTGATATTTTGTGATTTTTTAAAAACATACATAAGCCTTTTTTTTTTTCAGATGTCTATTTTTTGATACTCTCGTTCCAATATAATCATAAATATGGCACAAATAAAAATATTTTTTATTTCATTTATGCAACCTGTGTGTTACAATGTAAAGAACGAATGTTGGATAATCTGCTACAGAACAAACATGTAAATAAGAACAGGCATCGTGTTGTTCTTTTTGTGTCGATAGAAAATTCTTTACCTGGAATCTGATACTTCGTCTAATGCAATGGTTTTCAACCTATTGAAGGTTGTGAGCAGAGCCCACATGTAATACTAAGTGTGCGAACACCGAATACGCTTAAACTTTCATAGATAGATAAATAATTATTTTTTTAAAACTCTTTAGGTTAATGATATCCTTGAGACTGAATATTACGTAGTTAGAATTCCAGTGCTGTCCACAGAGAATTCGCTTGTATCGATACGGAAACAGTCCTGACGATGCGAATAAGCAAATCGTGTTTGTGAGGTATTTCATCAGTGAAAAAGTTTTTCGCGCAGGTAGGTCGTCCCGAACATCAGAGAGAAAACTGTGCAATCTGGGGAAGAGTTCCGTACCTTCTCATCCACAAAAGGTTATGAATTTCTCTTTTTGAAACAAATATTTCAACACGAAGGGCTGGAGATCTATCAATTCAAGTTCCGCACAAACAATCGTATTATTCCCATGAATAATTTTAAATTGTTTGATTAAGTCTACACTGAATCGAAAGGAGTTACACACCATATGAAACAACTCTTCATGATCTTCCAAAATATAAAAAAACGCGTACCAAACTCATTCAAAATATCTTGAATTACAAGCTGGACAATCATACTGGGCTCCATGAAGTCTCGAGTGTGTGTTCCTGGGAAATGTTGCAGTTCATTCGTGCTTACTCTAGCACGGAATCTTTCTAATTTTAACAGAAATGAAAATAGATTAATTAATAATTTCTTTCAGTTCACAAATTGCGTTTTTATTCACCATCAAATTGTTTATTAAGTTCGGTCAAATACTAAAAGAATTCTATTATGAAACTGATACTAATGTTTAAATCATTCTAAAAATAAGTCTGGAAATTTTGATGGGAAACCATGTGAAAAAATGTACGAATTCGTCGAACACTTTGGACACTCTTGAATAAATGCTAAAAGACTTTCAGCACAGGCTTTAAGCGTTTTTTTTTTAAAAAGCATTAAAAATATAAGCAAATAAAATTCATGGTTGATTACTGTAAGCAGATAGAAAAAGAGCACTACTTCAGATTAATTGCCAGTCGCTGGGATTTCCTTTGTACGACATCTCAAAGTAGAATCCTACAATCGAACTGTCGTGAATTATTGAAACTTGTTGCTGCATAAATTAACTTGAATGTTTATTTCTTCAAGAGATCCACAGATTACGGAATGCGTGTAAAGTAATGTCCTTGATTAACTTGTTTAGTAGAATCATAAAAAAGGACATTTCAAACGCAATTTCTAAAGGTACCTTCACATTTACTCAATTTTATTACTTTTTGTTATTTATTTTTATTTCAAGGTTTAATTTTAATTTCTGTAAATATGTTTACCAATTTATCATTAACGATTATTAAATTGTTTTCTGGCCATATTGAAGAATTTATGGCTACCTTTCTTGATTTTATGATAGTTTAAGGTAGCTTATTCAGGAATCTATTATTATTTCATCATACATAATTTATCTGCTACCTTAACGTATTTCAAGAAAAGTAAGGTCATATCACAAAAGTTAAGTACATTCTTGTCGGTATTTACAAGTTGCTTCCAGGAGAACACATAATAAAACAAAACAACATTCACTGAAATAAGGAAATGGGAACTTTTACTGAATCGAAGGGACAAAAAATATCATAGTATCATGCTTTAAAACGTTGGAATTTCAGCAGGCATTACATTCTCCTAATAGACTTATATCGGTAATGCGTACTGTTTTCCTAACCCAGTGGTTTATAGGTTTCGACGTCATCCGTCAAATTATCCAGCTATACGACAGCAATTCTCTCCTCCCTCCAGGAGCTCATCCAGATTAACCTTGCTCCGCCTTCAGAACTGTATCCTCTGCCTACCACTATTTTAAGCTGACGTTGTTCATTATTATCTCATTTCTTACTATAATTTGCACTTAGCGATCAGATTTTGGAGTTAATTTCGTCTTCGGGATGGCTGAGAGGTTGGCGCTCTCGCTTTCTGTGCGTATGATCACGGCTTCAATTCCCACTGGAGTCCTTGAACAAAGTGGTTCACCAAAAATCTTTAGGCTTCGTCCGTAGAAGCTCATAAGAAAGTTTAGAACGTTAATAATAATAATTCAATCGGCCTGAGCCAAAGCTACCTAAAGTCCTTAACTAAACATTCAAATCATAATTCAGTCCAATCGAAATCAATCTCCCCACTTCTCAAATTTCTTTTCATATTCACCGGTTAATACCAATTCTTTCCTTTCCCCTTTCCTTCTAGCATACATTCAATTGCTTCAATAATATAACATTTTGCCAGTTTCGTTTCCTGTTTCTACATTTCCTTCAGTATTGACCATCTCTCATCTGCTCTTTTCTGTACTTTAAAGGTTCTTATAATTCAATTTTATGATTCCAAAACCTTTTCACAATCATGCTGCTGTCCTCAATGCAGTTCAATATTCACCCCATTTTTTCTTTGTTTTACTGTCCCAGCATAGCCAGACCTTCCGATTTTTTTTAACATTTTTAATTTTTTCGAGACATACGGAAAACCAGATTTTATTTTCGGATTTTTCGAAGTCGAGGTTTATATATAATAAATAATAAAACACAGCCATATTCAATTCACTACTGCATGAGGCCTCTCCTCGGAAGGAGGAGTTGGTCTACTACTCCCACATTGACCAGACGGTTTGGCAGAGGAGAGCCTGAGCTATCACTGTGATCGCCACTATCTTTTATTCATAGCAGCTCCCTAATTGCATCACGATGCTGGGTGAGCACTGTTCCAGACCCACACTCCTTGGAAAGAATCCTTGGCAGCGCCGGGAATCAAGTCCGGAACCCCTATACCAGCAACGCTAACCACTATACCAGCGGGGCGGTTCGGGGTGTAGCCATTTTCTATCCACTGCTGGATGAAACTTTTCTTTCCACACATGTCACTCTGCTGCTATCCTCACCCATGTAGCCCCTGAAAAACGCTTGATTTCATCTACCCATCTTGCATTTGGACATCGTCTCGGTAATTTCTTTTCTCTAGAAATCCAATGTCATTTGTCGTCCATCGTCCATCTGTTCGTCTAGCTATGTGGCCCATCTCCACTTCATCTTCTTCGCATTCTTGATTATATCTTCTACCTTTGTTTGTGCATGAATCCATCCATTTGTCTTCCTGTCCCTCCTAGTTCTTCCTAGCATGCATCTCTCTATTGCTCTTTGTGTGACTCTTAATCTTTGAGTCATTTGCGCATTCAATGTCCTAGTTTCACAGCCATACATCATTACAGGTAAGACAAAGTGATTATAAACTTTACGCTTGAGACACATTGTTAGTTTGCTTCTGAAAATAAAGTGTAGTCTTCCAAACGAACTCCACGCCATTTCATCTTCTATTTATTTCATCCGTCAACTTGGCATTCGATATTTTGTGCTGCTCTAGGTAAACATATTCATCAACTATGCCTATTGTCTCTCCGCTAATCTTTATTTCCTTTTTTCAGCATGTTGATTGTTTACTTTCACATTACTTTTGTTTTACTTATGTTCATTTTAAGGCCTATTTCCGATCTCTCATCACACAGTTCTTCCATTCTGGTTTATAATTCTGCACTTGAAGCAAACAGAACCATATCATCAGCGAATCGTAGGTGATGAAGATATTCGCCATTGTTCTTTATTCCAACTTCATCCCAGTTTAAATTTTGAAACATTTCCTCCAGGACTGCAGAAAACAGTTTTGGAGAAATTAAATCTCCCTGCCTTACCACTTTTCCAACTTTAAAATTTTCACTTTCTTGATGTAGTCTCATGACAGATGTAGCAGTCGAGTAAATGTCTCGCAGTAACTTGATGTATGCACTTTCAATGCCTTGATGTTCAAGTAATTTAAGTACTGCTGCCAAGGGCACCGAATCGAAAGCTTTTTCAAAATCTATGAATCATAGACTTCATGTTCATTAGTTCTTTCCATAACTTCATTCAATACTTGTATGTGGTCTATTGTGCTAAATTCACGACGGAATCCGACTTGTTCCCTTCCCTTGTTAAAATGTAAGTCTCGTTCAATACGATTCAAAATAACTTTGGTGAACACTTTATATAGAACTGACAGTGGACTATTTGGTCTGTAGTTTTCGACGCGTTCTTTGTCCCCTTTCTTATTCAAAGAAGTAATAATAGCATTATTTCAACTTGAGGGTATTTCTCTCTTCCTCAGGCACATTGAGAATAATTTCGCAAGTTCCTCTTTCATCTCTTCAGCTCTCCATTTAACATCTCTGCTGGGAGCCCATCTTCTCCTGGTGATTTTCCGTTCTTCATCCCTCGAAGTACTTTATCCACGTCCTCTTTCATTACGTCTGGGACTTTTTCATCATTGTCTCCTGAATCTTCATTTCCAAGTTCTTCTTCGAAGTAGTACAATTCTGTATTGAAATTTTCAAATACTTTTATAATTTTCTCCTTATTTTGTGTTTCGGTACCGTGTGGTCTCTTAGCTGTCGTTATTTTTTCCTATTATGAGTTGTTTGGTTTTCCTCGGGCTCTTCTTTTCTTCGATTGTATTTCTAACAAGATTTTCATTGTATCTTCCTAGATCCTTCTTATTTTATTCCTTAAGGTTTTATTTAGTTCTATGTACTCAATGTTCTTTATAAAATTTTCTTCTTCTTTCATTTCCCTCCTTTTCTTCATCAAGCGTTTAGTTTCATCTGAGAATTTTGCACTCTTTTTTTTTTAATACCTGCTATTTTCTATATATGAATTGAATTTTATTTTATGGCCTTTAGGCATCTAAGGCTCAAGCAGCAAGAAAGGATTCGGAAAGGCGTTGACCAGGGCCTATGTTGAAGGTGCCATCCCGGTACTTACCTGGTGTGACTGAGGAAAAAAAAACTGGAAAAACCTCAGTCAGAATGGTCCGCCACTGTAATCGATCCCACGATATCCCGAATGCTACGCCAACGCTCTACCACTGAGCTACAGCGGCTCGATATATATATATATATATATATATATATATATATATATAAGATGGTAAAAAAGGTAGTAAAAAGGATACTTACATAGTAGAATGCTGAGACAGCAGTAGAAGAACTTCACAAACACAAAAGAAAAAGGACACGCTAAACGCCATGTTGCCAAGATGCTGGGTAACAATGTGGCCAGGTATATATATATATATATATGTGTGTGTGTGTGTGTGTGTGTGTGTGTGTGTGTGTGCAAACTTGGGATATTTAAATCACCAGTCATCGGAAATGTGGTTTTCGCGTGAGGCAGCACTGTGCTGTCCAATTCCAAAGAGAGAAACATTTAAATGGGAACTGGTTGATCCGCAGCAGAAACCCGCATGACTGCGAAAACAATGGAATTAGCGGTCTTTCCTATGCGGACTGCAGATAGGACTCTGCGGACAGCCCTTCCGCATCCGCTTCTATCACATGAGTCTGTAGGCTTCCATAAGAACAATGGAATTTACTCCGCATGCGGACTGCTGAGTGCGGAAATCTGCATGACTGTGAAAGGGGTATTAAATAGGTATACGGTAACGAACAACACTTGGCATAATATGGGCTTAAAAATTTTGATAAATCCCTCCCTTAGTATTGGGAGTAAAGGCTTAAAATGAGTGTTTTAAAAATTACATTACTTTTGCTGCAATCATGGCATCTTTAAAAATGATAAATGGGAATAAAACGAAATGTTCGATTAACATGATGATCAGTTCGAGATAGTTTTATGATCTGAAGATTCCCGGACAAAGTGAAGTGAATGTGTCTTGGAATTGCTCATTAAATGGATATGACATCCATGGACAGGATATACAGTATAGGTTTACACTCTGATGTTAATACGTTGTTTGTCCCAAACAAAGTAAAGGGACAGGATATGAGTTCGAAGTTGTATGAATGGGAAAGGTGTTAGAAGAAGTCATTTACCAGTAGGGAAGGAACAAATTAATACGCTAATTTGAAACAAACCAACGAGTGTTCCTTTCAGAGTGTGACAGAGAGGGTATGTACACCCCATAACTTAAAAAATACTACCCCTGAAATTTCTCAAAGTTCTCCAATGGCATGTGGAACCTGTTTTCATACCCCCAATAAATTATAATAAATTTCTCGTAGAAGGATTTCTCTTAGAGAAATTCCAGAACGAATTCTTGTAAAGATGGGTAAAGGACAATTTATTTTGAACATTCTTTGTATTAATAGAAGGGACGGGAAGGAGTTCCAAGGGACAAGAAATGCGTATTTACCTACCCTTAATGCTATAGCATACTTTTTTACTGCAACAGTTTGTGTGATTATCCAGGAACTTCTTGCGATAGATCGGTTGAACTCCACTTTCTACTTCAACTGTTCTTTTTGTATGAACGTTCCGATGTTTCTTCCGATAGACTGGCTGAAGGCATTTGTGTAAACCTCCAAATTTAGACAGACTATCAAGGAGAAAACTATTTGTGATTACTTTCTTAAATATTGACAATTATTTAATTTTTCTTTCACTTTTACTTGTTAACTGTACTTTTGTGCTTGTATGCGAAAATTGTCTGAACGACAATTGTAAACAGTGATATATTTAGGAAGGTAAGGTTCTTGTTCCATTTTCTTTTTACTTCAAGATAAAATCAGTACAATTTTAGACGTAAATAAAAGACATAAGCATTTCTTAGCTACATCAACCTCATGCTGTCAAAAGAAAGTTCTTGGTCATATTAAACTGATTGTAAATGTTTAAATAAGATTATTGATTTCGTACACCACAATAGGTTTCCTTAATATCTGGTGTAGTAAAAAGTAATCCATTATTTTGCCAATAGATGGCTTCAGTGATCTGTATCTCGCG
>JAGDQP010036660.1:0-18956 GCA_022664845.1 Lepisma saccharinum | reverse complement strand
TGGTTGTTTATGACGTGTTATGAGGTGTGTAGGTAACCGAAGGCTGTTAATTACGAAATAGTACGTGTCACAACAGTGGATGGAGGAAAATAGTGTGATGAAATAAAATGGTGGTTGGGGAATGTGTAGGTAGCAAAAGGCTGTTAATTACGTGGGGGAACGTGTTATAAGGGTGGTTGGAGGAAGATAGTGAGTTCATTGACGTCATTGTGGTGTTCCGAGACGTGTTGTTAGATGAGTCATGCGAGGTTTGCACATTTGTTGATATGAGCTTTGGTGGTGGTGACGTCATCAGGCGTGGAAGTCCTCATCATTGAACGAAAAGAGTAATATTGTTACTGTCAGATTATCTAAGATGGGGCCTGGAAATTCTTATTACGTGTGAACACAGGAAAGGGTGGTGAGGTGGCAAGATAACCTAATGCTGTTTGTGCTAGAGTGTGGTTTAGTGATGTAAGATTGGGGAAAAAGACCGTTTGGAAATCCCCATCATGTGAACATAGAAACAGTGTGGTGTTAAGGAAGATGTTTGTTTGAGCTGACCTCAATTGGGGAGGTTAAATATATTGTAAACTATTGGAAAATAAGATGCTGGTAGGGTAGTTTTAATATTGAATTAGATTATGGTAACAGTTCTAGTAAGAGCGTTACCTTTCGAAAAAGGGTCTCCTTATTTTGATTGGAGGACGAGACCAATTCTCGTTTTTACTACCTTGAGCACATCCTGGTGGTCAATTTTGACTTTTTATATCATAGTACTAACTACTCACATACTTACTCATATACTCACCTATTTTAAAAATTGCCTGTTTATTTTGATTGGTCAGACGGCACCAATACTCGTTTTACCCAGGTTGAGCATATCCTGGCTCGTTTTTTATAGAAGTTGAGCACATCCAGACTTTTTTTACCAGGTTGAGTAATCCTGGTGGCCAATTCAATTAGTGATAATAATAATAATTAGCCACAGTGGTGCCGTGGCTATTACCCACTGAAAGGGTTACGGCCTTTTATTGGGATTAGAATTAATGGGAATGTATGGGTAATATATAGGAGATGGTCAAAGAGGTTTTTAGTATGCTATTTCTATTTCTTTATTTCATTAAATATTTGGACATTATGGTTTTGCATTGTAATCATATATAAATAGGATTTATATAAGAACAAATAAATATATCAATCAGATTAATGATGAGAATAAGAATGCATTGCTATCACGTCACAACGACAACATTGAAAGTGTTAATTTTCACGAATACATACTATCTTCTGTCCCCGGAGCTGTTCGGGGGAGTTATGGGATACGTAATAAGCCCTATTAGTTCCTAATGGTTTACTGTGCGTTAGATGGTAAGATGAAATCAGGCGGGTCTGGGGCTGTGAAATACACTATTTGCGGTAAATCAATGTGATCGTCGGGAAGCGTGGTGATATAGATGCTGAAATGGAGTGAAAGTGGGTTGTTCATTAGAACTGGTCGTTCCTGCGTGTAGGTGGCATTTTGTTGAATGGTGTCTAAAACCAGTGGGTGATTATTTTCATATCGACCAGTGATGTATTTTAGGCGAAGGGTTTATAAATGAAACAGGATGTGTGGAATTGTTACTCGAGCATATAGATCATCAGTAGGGCTTGGTAGTTTTATACGGTGTGCTATACGGAAGGCGTGGCGTTATAGGATTTTGAGTTTATTGTAGAATGACTGGGGAGCCGATACCCAAGCAGTATGTCCAAAAGTGAGTACCGGTCTGAGGAATGCTTTGTATGTGTTGATAATGATTGATGGTGCCATTCCCCAAGTGGTTCCTGTGAGTCTTTTTAGTAAGTTTAAACGGTTGTTTGCTTTGAGGGTGAGTACTTTTAAATACGGATTCCATGTCAAGTGATGATCGAAGGTTATGCCTAAATATTTAACAGTACGGCTTGGACGTATGCGTGTTTGTTGTACCTGGAGTTGCAGTTTTGAAGGATTGCGTTGCACACGTGATCGCTGTTTAGGTGGTTAGAACACAATAGCTTGAGTTTTTAATGCGTTTATGATAAGTTTCCATTTAGAACACCAACGAATGAACGAATCTATTGCTGTTTGCATTGTGTTGTTAATTTGTTTTATTGTGCGTGGGGTGGCGAGAAAGGCTGTATCATCTGCATATTGATAAAGTTGTATATTTGCTGGTAAAGTTGGTAGATCTGAACAATATAGTATATTCAACAGTGGAGAAAGCGCTGAATCTTGAGGAACTCCTGTTTGAAGAAGGACTGGAAATGAGCTGGATTGGTTGATGGTTATGTAGGCAATACCTTCGGTGAGGAAATTGTAGATGTACCGTATGTAAGCTATGGGTAATTGAAAATTCAGAAGCTTCCAGATGAGTCCATGATGCCATACTTTGTCGAATGCTTTCTCAAGATCAAACAGAACAAGGCATGAGAGTTTACAGGTGTTGAAATGGTTTGTGATGTGGTTTGAGAGGCGTAGTAATTGATCCTGGATACTGTAGATGGGTCGGAATCCTGCTTGGTGGATTGGTAGGAGATTTCTCTCTTGTAAATGGACGTGGAGGCGTTTTACAATAATTCGCTCGAGGATTTTACTTAATGTTGGAGTTAGTTGGATAGGTCTATAGGATGTTACGGAGCCAGGTGGTTTATCAGGTTTTAGGAACATAAGCGTGTTAGAGGTTTTCCATTCTGCTGGGATGAAGCCGGTGCGTAGGATGAAATTAAAAATAGCCGCAATGAGTTGAAGAAGTCGAAGGGGTCCTTCTTTAATATGTCTGTACGTTATATTGTTAATTCCCGGAGCAGTATTTTTCTTCCTGGCGATGGTGGTGGCGATTTCATTGACGGTGATGGGTGCAGTGAGGTATCTGTTCTCATTTATTCGATGGTCCGAATGAGGCTGCAAAGCTAGTGAGTTTATGTTGAGTCGGTTCGCTGGATGCGTTCGTTCGATGTGAGGATGTGTTGGTGTGAATAAATAGCTGACAAAGGCGTTTGCTTTATCGACATCAGTTTGTAGTGGTTGATCGTCTTTTAGTAATTAATAGGTAGTTTTTGTCCTTTTACCTGTGAGTATGTTGAAACGTTTCCAAAATCTGGTAGGATGTGCTGTATCTCGAAGTTCGTTGCATGTTTTTATCCATTGTCGGAGCTTATAGGCTACTATATAGTTATGTACTGTTCGTTGCAGCTGCCGATGAAGTTTTAACGAGGCAGGGTTTCGAGTTCTGATATAGTCCCTGAAAACCTGTCGTGAGCTCTTTACCAGTGTGAGATAGTTAGGTGGTAGCTTCGGTTGATATGATGATATCTGGGTTGTAGGTATGTGCCTTTTTGACGCTGCCTGAATTGTATCGGTGATCGTGCTCAGTGTCTGGTATAATTCTTCCTCATTTTTTTGGTTCCTGTACGCTGTCGAGTCTATTGCTGATATGATCACGTAGTAGTTCCAGTTGCGATATCAAATCTTGTGGTTGTTCGGAGGATGGATGGGTTTGGTTGCTGTGAAGGTTGCGATGGAGGATTATTTTGATTGGAACATGATCGCTTCCTCTAGTATCCAGAACTTCGATTTGGGTGCGGTTGATCAAGTTAGGGGAGAAGATAACTATATCGGGAGTGGTTTGGGAAATTGGTCGCGTAGGTTTTTGTAGGTTTTGTAGGATGCCGTTGCTGCTATTTGTGATAAAGTTACGAAATTGATCTTTCTTCCTGTCCGATCTGCTGTGGATATTTACATTTACCATAATGATGTATGTTCTGAAATTATTTGAAATGTGTTGAAAAAGCTGCAGTGGAATTATATGACCTGGACGTACGTATGTGGATACTAAAGTTACATAAAATTTTTTCAAATAAAGGGTCGATATGATGTATTAGAGCAGATTAGGTTGTGTAATACGATATATACGATGTGGTATGGTGGGTTTGAATCCTACAGCCACGCCTCCGTTTGCTCTTAGTGCAGGAATGGTTCTTGCGTTATGTATGAACTTGTAGCCGGATATTTTCCATTTTGATTGTGCTGTAAGATGAGTCTCGTTTAGCAAGAATGCATGAACCTTTTCCTCCAGCAGTAATGTTTCAATAAGTGGTTTATGTTGAGTAAGTGATCGGATGTTTAAAAATAATAATACAATACCATGATTGATTGAGCTTTGTGGTTGCTTTTAGGAGTCGTTAGGCATTGGTGGTGCATTAACGAAATGCATGTAAGGCACTGAATATGTTGCTTGGAAAGTAACGTGGAATACCTGTTTGGCTGCATTTTGTATTTGTTGTAAAATATGATTGCGTTGTGATGGTTGAACATTTTGCAAAGTAAGATTAAAAAATGATAATACTTATTCAACGGTAATTGGTTTAGTGAGGATTGGGTGTTTATTCTTCTTTTTCGAAAGTGAGACCTAAGGCCTCTATTGTTAACCACCGGAGTGGCTAACCCCCACTAGAGGGTTACGCCCTCTCTATAGGGAAGGGATATATAGGTAAGAAGGATATTTTGACTATGGGTGGTCTTAGGGAGGTTATAATATTTATTTAACCTTTATTCAAACCAATTTCTTTACCATGGGCATTATAAGCATTATGCTCATAATCATATTTCATGTTGAAGGATCAATGATGATGGTTAATGAGTAATGGGGTGAAGTGCAATCTCACGTCACAAACATTAAGACGGACAGGTGATGGCGGATCTCCTTGCCCAGGGGCGACTCTGGGCGCGATGAGCTACTGGTGAGCCCTAGTTCAACATTCATGGAAACAATGCAGCTATGAGAGTGAGAGGTGAGATGAAGTACTGTGAAATATGGACCTGGGTTGTCACACTGTCGTTTCAAGTGGGTTGGTATGGACGTAAATGAAGGGACCTGAGTAGGTTGGTTGAAGGTTGATGTTTAGAACGGCATGTGCTGCAAATTGGAGTTGACTGAGAACATTGGTTCTTTGGAAGGGATAGAGATTTTGGAGGATAATTGTGATGAATGAAAGAAACTGGTCAATGGTAATAGGTAGAGAGGGAGAGACTATAGGTGGGTTGCATGGTTTGGGTTCTGAGGGTCGGAGTGGTAAGACTAGTCCAGGATTGTCAGGGGTAGGTTCTAGTCGGTTCTTGCATTTGTAGCTGTAGGTTGGAAGCTGTTGGCCACTGGTATTGCATTTCGGTGGTTGGTTAAGGTTTGAACAGTCTTTGGTGGTGTGCGAGCCAGTACAGTATCCACATTTAGGAGTGTTGGAACAGTTTGAGCTAGGATGGTCGTTTGTAAGTCTGACAATGTTCACATCTTGTAGGTAATGGTGCTATGTAAACTTACTAGAAGTTAATAATAATAATAATAAACTTCCTAGTTCCCGTGTGGAAGTTTCGTAGAAAGCCTTACAAATTATGTTGATAGTTAACTTTTAGCAATTCTTAAATTTAAGTATGCAAGTTTTGCGCAAACTGTTACATTCGAACTCTGTAAAGTTGCCACAAGCTTGCAACAAAGTTAATACTGGACGTGTAATAAATTTGCTACAAATCTGCTATAATGGAATTAACTTTGAAGTTGAGAATATTCTCTTAGTTAAGACGCTTCGTTAATAAATGCTCTCTTTTGTTTGGTTTTACACTTTGAAAATTTTTTAAATGTTTCAGAGAATTCAATGTTAAGGAGGCGAAGACGGGTTAGATTTTTTATTAGTAGGAATAGAAAAAAGAAATAAATATGTCGTGTGATATTCTCACTATAAACAACATTCATTCTAAGCAACACTAGTATCTTTCGGGTTGATTTTCATGAAAGCTTACCTTGCTTGCAATTTGAATGAGTAGTCAATTGAAAACATGTGTTTTGTTGCATGTTCTAACACCGTGTAAGAGTAACACTTATTTCAATTGACTATCCACTGAAAATGGAAGCAACTTAAGCTTTCATGAAATTCAGCACTAACGCAGTCACTATGTTTACTTGCTCCCTGTGCTGACTTCGCTTACGGAATATTATCCCCTGAGACTAATGTCAAAGTTCTAATCTTTTCTGTAATACAGGTATTTTGCTAAAGAATATTAAGTTAGGTAAAGTAGACGTATTTATTAACAGCTTATAGAAAGTAAACTAACCTAACTTTACCTAAAGGAAGCATAGTAGCGAGCCAGATGAGAGGAAAGAACACAAAAGTTTCCTTACTTCCTCGATATTGGTACTAAATCTTGCTATCAATCAACCTTTAATGCTGTCATTTATAGTAATTAACGTTGGAAAATGAGAAGATTGCTTTTTTCTTAATTTTATGAACAGGTGTGGAAAGATAAAATATTCAGTCAGCTCTTTTTTATAGAAAAACTGTGGATATAGTGTCGTTCGGCGAAGACTGGTTAGCTAAATAAATTGTTATTCTAAAGGTGATGGTGTGATTTTTTTCAAAAAAATTCACGAGGAATGAGATGTTTCTGGGACTTGTAAAGATAAGATTAGCGCTAAAAAGAGTGATCATTTATTCATGTAAACTGGGTAGTATATTCTTACTTAACTATACATAATAAAAGACTATAAGAATTGACAAGAGTTTTGAATAAAGTAATATGAAATCTATGTTTGAAGTACCATCAACTACAGAACTGCGCCCGCTTGTTAGCTAATTATTTTTATTACACGTGATACGCATCATGTTTAACATTCAGTGTATGTTCCACTCCACCTTCAACGCAGAAGTATAAATTCTCTCATTTACATTTTTGCTCCTTCATTTTCATTTTCTCACTTTTATCATTGAAAACTTTGTTTTAATAAAGTACCGGTTTCTACACTTCCCTTAATTTATGTAATCAGGTACGAGCACTAATGAAACATTTTGAACACTATTATTTAGTGTGTAGCCTACTTCGTAGCGCCCTCAACCTCTGTGAGCGGTCCCAGGTTTGATTTCCGGTGGGGACTCAAAAAGTTTAGTGTTCACCGAGCATCGTAAGGACAATTGAGGACCTACTGTGAATAAGACAGTGATGATTTCGGGTTGATTTTCATGAAGGCTTACCTTGCTTACAATTCCGATGAATAGTCAATTGAAAACATGTGTTTTGTTACATCTTCTAACACCGTGTAAGAGTAATATTTATTTCAATTGGCTATCCACTGATAATGTAAACAACTTAAGCTTTCATGAAATTCAGTATAAAATCAGAAGCTTTCATGAAATTCAGTTCTAACTCAGTCACTATGTTTACTTGCTCCCTGTGCTGACATCGCTTTCAGAATATTATCCTCTAAGACGGATGTCAAAGTTCTAATCTTTTCTGTAATACAAGTAATTTTTAGAGAATATTAACTTAGGTAAAGTACACTTATTTGACTTATTTATTAACGGCTTATATAAAGTAAACTTACTTCCCCTAAAGGAAGCATAGTACCAGCTCAGATGAAAGGAAAGAACACAAAAGCCTCCTTACTTGCTCGATATTAGTACTAAATCTTACTATAAATCAACCTTGAATGCTGTCATTTATACTAATTAAGATCAGAAAATCAGGAGATTACTTTTTTTTAAGTTTACAAGCATAATTTCTGCTCATGGAGAGAAGAATAATTTTGTGGGAACTTAAAATATTAAAGAATATCTACGTATTACGCAGGAGGTCAAATTCGAAATTAATCAATCAATTTAACTTAGGAAGATAAGATTATATATTTCTTTTAATTTTGTATTATTCTATGTGTGAATATCTCCCGGTGTTAAACTTTTTCGAAGCTTAAAAGCGTACAGTGTTACGTTAGTGACCAGTACTGTGCCAGATGTTATTCTTCTAGCCTCTCTTGTTTTGTCCCTTTTCACGTAATCTCCACCGGGAGAAAGAAAAAGGTTAGTTAACTAGGCCATCTGTTTTTTGTAAAGCCTTTCTTATTGGTCAAAAAGCTTCTGGTTTTTGAGTAGGAGGATCCAGAGAAGATTCTCTTTGCTCTGGATATATGCGAGCGCTTGATCCAGAATCGGGGAGTCCGCTACGAAAGTTCAACAGAACATCATCTTCTTTTATCTTCTTAAGTTCTCCGAATCCGCCAACATGTAGAAACAAAGGTTGGCGAGGGCGAATCCGACGATTCCCCTTCATTCCCGTTGTCAAGACAGAAACACTGTCAACGTCGCAACATAGATTCAGTACCGGAACTTCAGTTTAATCGTTTGGTACATATCTGTTCTTACGTGATGTTTAAAATTACGCCTTAATATCGAGTTACATGTATTTCTGCATCAGTCAGTTTTGAGTAAGCTTAATTCTTTGAGACACGATCATGCGCCTGTCGATTCATGTAAATCTTTTAAAGTTCATTTCGTCTTCGGCTACGACCAGATATAATTAATGCTTACCTTTGTCTTAAAACCACGATGTCAAAGCTTCATGCACAGTAAATCGTAAGGTATATAGAAAGGTATTGATGTACTTTTTACGCAGTTCAAGCCTGTGTGTATCTTTCTCTCCTACTATGTAACTTGAGCCATAGCGCATTACAATTTCTTATTACTTGAAGTAGTAGTAATTCATCGCATCGAAGCGAAGCAGATTTAGAATCAGCTATCAGGGACAACCTTTGAGAGGGTTTCGATACAGCTTGTCTTGAAGCAGCTTAATGTCCCGCTATGCATTAGTAATGTAAATTCAATTATTCCCTCACGGAAGAGTGGTTACGTTCAGGTATTTGCATAACCAGCTATGCGCTGGTTTGAGTCCGCATGACAAGAATAACATGCTAAAAGTACAATAATTCGTGTAGTGCATCTAAAAGGTGTCTAATTATCTCTGATCAATTTAGAGTTTAATATTTTTTAATCAATTTATTAATTTAAAAGCTTCTCTTTTTAAAATAATTACTTTCTATTGGGAGTAATTTTGATTGATCTTTTCTAGAGAAATACCACATGGAAGGGTATGTTTGCAGAGACAAACAAACTAGTGTAGATCGTTCTTTACGCCACTTCTTTCATTGAAGAGTGGCAAGAGGTCGTTGATCTGGTTCTTAGCATCAAAGCGTACTAACCTTTTCAGTAATTGTTCTAATTCCCATTCAGGGGCGAATAATTACATGGTAGAAGTAGTATATTTCCTAGAAGCTATACACCTCGTTTATTCTACCTCTTAAATCATAAAATATAATTTGAAAGTCCTAAATAATTATCATGAGTCAGATCCTGTAAATTTACTCCAAACGCCGTGCGGAGCTACAGTGATTAATCTCGGTTATGTTGCTAATAAGAGTTAAGTACTGACAAATTTCGTATCTATCGTTCTTTTTCTAAGATCTAAAATAACAATGCATGAGGTGGTTCGAATCCACACCCTTCTACGCACCAAGCAATGCTCAAACAGGTTGCTTGATGCCTTATTGCTTCTTTAAAAGACCGCTTTTTCAGTTAAATCTCGTAAATAACGTTTAAGTTAAATTCTTCGAAAGCGATAAGTTTCTTCTGTTAATATAAAGTCGGAAGCTCGTTATCTAATTTAAATAGCTTAAGAATAAGTAAGGTTGAAACGTAAAATCTTGTTTACTATGTAAAGTCCTCAACGTCAAGTTCTCAAGCTAGAAATCAAAGTTAAAATGATTTAAAGAAACAGTTTTTGTTCTCACGAATTGTGTAAAGTGTATTTTTAAATAGTGGTAATGTTGATGTGTTCTTATAACCCCCATTATATACATATATCCAATCTAAGCTGAATCTTCTTTTTTAACGTCTTAAAATCCTTGTGGTTATCAACTTAATATACTCATAATATTTTTATTGGTTTATTGAATAGCTATTATATTGCCGTCCGTAAATCCTATTGACTAAAATCTACCACAATGGGCGCCTGCGAGTTATACTGTCCTGCGCCGCACAAGGTAGTACAGGTTGAATAGGATCACGGCGAGGGCAGTAAAGACTAAAGTACTGCTGAAATCTAATATTATTCATAAGTGCGATTCTCGCCAGTAAGTCGACAGGTAGTGCATTTTATTTCAAATATTATTGTTTTACTATTGGTTTACCTGATATCTGCATTAATGGGTCTCCGAAAAGAAATGAATTAAACCTGCATTAGAGAAAAAGACAGAGAAGTATTGTAGCTTTCTTTATCTGCTCAGTCATATATGTATATCTTCACGACTGCAGATCTAGCGTTCCATAGGGAATCCTTCCCTAGTCTTGTACGTGTGTATCAGTGACCGCATCATCCTTGCCGTTAGTTCAAAATAACCTAATTGCTCAAAATAGACCTCTGTGAATCTACTAAACCCAAACAGAGAGTGGCGCTCTATATATATTATGTAAATCTTCAATGATCTATCCGGCATTATCATCATTAAATATTATTCTGTGTCCTGGTCACGGCACGTAAACCTACGCTTGCAATTCAGAAGCGAACGTACGTTACATAATAAATTACCGTTTTCTACACTTTCCTTAATTTAAGAAATCGGGTACGAGCACGAATAAAAAATTTTCAACATTATTATTTAGTGCATAGCCTACTTGATAACGCGCTCGACTTCAGTGCGAGCGCTCCCAAGTTCGATTTCCGGTGGAGGGGAACTCAAATACTTTAGTGTTGACACATCATCGTGAGGACAACTGAGGAGCTCATGTCAATAAGACAGTGATGATCATAGTAAGAGCCTCGGCTCTCCTCTCCTAAGCTGTCTGGTGAACGTGCGAGTAGTAGACGAAGGGAGAGGCCTCATCCACTAGTGGATTGAATATTTCTGTGATTTATTAATTTACAGTGGAAATGACTGATTTCCGTGATTAACTTTTTTATATCTCTTAAAGCTATTCTTCTGATAGAATTATATCCATATTTTTCTTACTAAAAGTGTTTCTACATGTGGCAGACAGATTTCTGTTCTGTTTCCCTTAAATAGCAAGCCGTTATTCGCTTACGTATAAACCAGCTCTAAGAAAACTAAGAAAACCACTCTATGAGTGAAGCTAAGATATATATATTTCACGTACAACAGACATACAGATAGACACATATAGAGAGATACTAAAAATATAGACACATACAGAGACATACACACACACATAGACACACACATACACACACTGAAATATACACACATATATAGAAAGAAACACAGAAAGATACCCACAGATATAGATACACAGACAGACAGACAGAAACACATACACACAAACGCACAAGGAGATAGACACACACACATACAGAGAGAGACAGACACACATACACACAGAGAGAGACACACACATACAAAGGAAACCACACACACACACATACAGAGGGAGACATACATACGCAGAGAGAGACACACAGATACAAACACAAACACATAAACATAAACACACACAGATACATATGCACACAGAAAAACACACACACACATGCGTGTGCACGAAAGTGATACACATCTATATAATGACACACACATACATAGAAACAGAGACATATACATCAAATTTTAATATTATATTATTTATAGTATTTTTTTCTATCATTTTTCACATGTAAATATTAAAACCACCGCATTAGCCTAGTCTTCAATTTTCTTAAAGCTGGTTTATACGTAGGCGAATACCGGTGTGCTATTTAAGGGAAACAGAAACATCTTATAGAACATAAAAACTTCCTAGCTTGAATAGAAACATGACGTTTTCAATATACAATAGCTTTTTATTTCTTCTCTTATCTCATTTTTGTATACAGTAATTCACAATAACTTTTTATTTCTTCTGTTACCTCGTTTTGTACAGTTTATATTTTCAGATCTTTAAAGTATTCCTACACCATAGTTCCCACATCGAATAAAAGACTGAATACCAATGGGATGTCGAGGTGCACGTTCTCTAACCACCTCATTAATGAGATCAATAATATTGGAACCTGGAAACAATGGTTCGATCTATGCTGACCACACCTGTTGGATCCCAACTGTTTCGATTGGATGCGTGCAGTAGGTTCATAAGACGCCTGTTCGACGACTTAGTGTTTTTGGAAATGAATCGAGAATTAACTGGAATAATGGGTTTGAAGATGCTGTTTCCGTCGTTGGGTCCCAATTCAGTAGGGGTAATGCGATTGGTTTATATGCCTGTGGGGTATGTTTCAAGTACCTGTGCAAAGCCTCTTGATACATTTTCCATTTTTCTTCGGGTGTAATATGTTTTGTCCTTTGTAATATGTTTTGCATTTCATGATCGAGACGTGCTTGATGTGATTCCGTCGATTTGACGGTGGATACCATTTGTGCTGTTGCCTGTTCGGGTACCAGGATCATTTTTTTGAAATTGTGACGATGCCATACTATCGGTTAAAGAGACTTCCGGCTACTGCACTTACGATTGGTGCTAATAGTAATCTTAGTAATGCACCACCTTTTTGTAGGAGTAGTCGTCTACGCCGTTTTATACTGCTCTTTGCAAGGGACACGGCACGTAGCGTCTTCTTATGGCGACGTAGACGTAGCTTCTGGCGTGGAGACAAGCGAATGTTGCCATTTATTGTGTTTTTTCCACCTGTGCCATTGTACCTATGAGTCCCCCCGATGCTTTTGGGAGGATCAGTTTCCGTTGCTTACCTGCGCATTTGCAAAGTGCACGGAGCTCACTCCGGTAATGCTGTAGGACTGACATCTTATTGTCAACTGATCGTAATGGGGGTATGCATGTCTTTTACATGTGCATAGACATGTATTGTTTCATCCGGAAATATATTTGTACGTAGTCGTAATGCATCTGGTGTTTGCTGCGTTAAATCAAACATGAGGTAACTATGTGGTTTTTCAGTGGCTTTTTCAAATATTCCAAAACCACCGTGTTGTGTCTAGGCATTATTTGTCCTGCGAGGTATTCGATTTGTAATTTATCACGTGGGTTTTTGAACACTACGAGATAATGCGCGTTTAGCGAAATGTAGCGTGCATGTTTTCCTTTTGGGAATAGGTTTTGCACATTAAAGATTACCGTTAAGCTTTTATGATTGTGCATATTTTGTAAAAAGATTCGAAATGTCTCGGTTCGTTTCACTCATAAGATCATCAATAATTATTAGTGAATTGCGTTCAATGTCAAACGTGTCCATCTTTGGAAATCCATGGTAGAACTTAATATTGGGAACGGTGATGTTTGGTACTGCCCCTCCGTAGTACCAAACGATTTCTTTAAACTTTACTGTAAACATTTTATCTTTATGCTTGAGTAATTTGTTTACAAAGCAGGTCTTACCAGCCCTCGAGGGGCCTGCTATTAGAACAGTTGCTGGATGTTGTAGTGGCAACATGTCGCTTGCTACTAACGGATTGCTATAGTACATTTAGCTTTTATATCATCATGCTCACGATAAAGACTCCCTACTCTTGCAACCATCCATCCATACCTATGTACATATTTACAGATTGAATAACTTAGCTACACACACACACAGGTCTGTCCTTTAATCTTGTCTCTACCCATAGGGTAGAGTCTTATACTCCGTTACAGTTACGTCTCGTATAACCAGTCGACGTTTACTGGTTGTCATTTTGTTGGCCTTGTACTCCTTTCTCGAAACGATGATAAACCCTGGCTTTCTCCGGATATTATTCGGATAAAATATAATTTTGTGTTCTTTCTTTTTAGTTATAAGATCATAAAAATGTTGGAAGTCAATTTCTTTCCCTATTCTAAAGTTGAGAGTAGTTCCACTAATTTTCAATATTTCTTTGACTTCCCCTGTTGCCAAATTAAGTATCACATACGCATAATTTTTCGGTCCCAAAACAATAAACCGAAACATTTCCCATCCACTAGTTATTTCATCGGTGAGTTCCCCGAGGTAATTCCCGGTGGTAAGCAAGGGTCTTTTACCTTTCCTTTCAATAAACATGATTGAGTCTGTATCTACGAACAGGACTCTATCGTAGCCTACAGTCTCAATTAGTTCATACAGTCTTAAACGTGACCATGATGATATAAATGCAGATAGGGTTACGTTGGAGAATGGGAGAGGCGAGTTTTCATTCTCCACGTCTTTGTATGTAACAATAAGGGTTTCAGCCCCGGCGGAACCATGGTGCTAACTTCATATTGAGGAACCAGTAACAAGTTTAATAATGACTGACGGTCTTTTACTATTTTTGTGTCAGGCAGATCGGTTCGCTGCCCGAATTTGCCGAAAAATGAATTTAAAAATATTTTTGATATCCACCTTAGACCTGGATTCAACTCAATGTTTTCGTACTTCATTTGCATTTCTTCTTTTGCTTCATACTGGCGTATGTATTCCCGTTTCTGTTCTTCTGTAACGCACTCTGAGCGAAAGCCACTTGCTTCCTGTTTCATGATGAGGTAGTTATTCACATAGTCCTTACACAGTCCTTCTTGCAATTCGTATTGCCATACCTCATGGATCTTATCGAGTTTATACTGACAGGATATGGCTTTTTTTATTCAGGGGTGCAGAACGTCACGCGGAAACACGGTTGGTCCTTGTTGTGCCCACATTAACCGTTGTTGTGTTCTTCCATACACGTGCGACATAGTCCAAACATGAGTTTGCTGTTGCACGTATAGGCAAGAACATGAATTGCGAGGGGTGTCGGGGGTTCCACGGTACAGTCATATAATCACTAGCAATCCTTCAACTCGGGGAAATCTTTCCTGTACACCTTCGGTTGACCCACAAGCAGGAGTTCCCGAGCCATAACCCATGGTTATAGTGATGTTACATCTAGGTACCGTAGTCGCTACGACGGAATACTGCTGTTCTGCCACCCTTGAACGCATGTTTTGGTACAAGGCCTGGCTCCAGGTCAGCGCAACCGGTTCGGATAAATTTATCGTGCTTGACGTACTCGTCTCGGGTGCATTTCCATATTTCAATGACCTTGAACCCTAATCGTTGAAGGTATTGTTTTTTATTATTCCATCGGTTAAATCGTTGTTCGAGACTTTCCCCTTCTCCGTAGGGTTCGTGAATAATGTTTGGGTACGTACGAGGGCACCCATACCATAGGCAACCCACAAATTCATACGCATAGGTTTGCAACCCCTCTTCTGCATACCCGTCTAATTTATACGGGCCCGCATGGACCTCTCCTCCATTTGCTGCGTCTATAATTTCACGGTTGTGCACCCGGGACATGTGCGTTAACCATTGAAGAGCTTTTTGCTCTGGCGGTCTCGTTTCTGGTATCCTAATGGAGGGATTACAGGTATGGTGTCTTCCGGCATGTACAGAGTGCGAAACACACGCATAGCCAGGCTAGCTATTGTCGCGTTTGATAAAAAACACTGAATTCCATCGGTTCGTTCTTCAATAATATTTGAGAACTTTATAACCGCAGCGTACAAAATGCCGACGTCGTTTTTACAGTAGGCCAGTAGCTCCTTCTGCATGTCGAAGGTGTAGTTTTCCTCCTGACTACATTCATTATGCCATTGCTTCAATGCATTGTACTACTCTTTGCTACGAACCTCCGCGTCAAACATTGCCAAGGGTGGAATTGGACCCGTATAGTTTTGTTTATCCACCGTGTTGAAAAGGTACGGGAATTCACCTTTCCGTAGATTGGTATCCAATCCAAGGGTTTTCGGGAAAGTCACTAGTTTCACACCCATGTAGGCATAGGTGTCCCGGAAAACAACTTGCTTACACAACGTCATTTGAATGATTTTATTCCCTTGGGCAATCAAATGAATATCCTTGCCCAGTCCTTGCTCCTCTATCGCTGTTCATGCCGCCAGTATGCTGTCATAGCGGGACGCATTGTGCGCTAAGTACCTCGAAACTGGTCCCGTTCTTCCAATACGTGCTCACTAAACTCATCCATGGTCTTGAAACTGAAATCACGACTACCGAAGTTGTTAGAATCCCCGCAGACAATGCATGAGGCACCAGTATCCTTCTCTTTGCATTCATGACATCGGTGGGATGCACAGACGAGAATAACTTAATGTCGGCGGTCTCCCTTTGCGTCTGGAGCAAGGAACAGAGTCTCAACATCATAAATAAAATATATATATTTATCTTCCTTTTGCATGTTCAGCTTTCTAATGAAGCATTGGTGCTGTGGGAGTACGTGCTTCTGGCACAGTTTACAATAATACTGGCCACATTCGTGAGGGGTTTTACATCGCTGCGTATCTACAAGGGCTAGGCAATCGGGGCATTCCTTAACTCTGTCACATACAGCCCTACCTTTCTTTGAAGCCTTCTTATGATTTCTTACACAATCATTGGAGGGGAATGTTCTATAGCAATCCGCACATTTAAAACGTCAATTTTCCTCGTCCTGGATGGTGTGGCGGGCTTGGAAAAGCGAGCACGTGTACTTGCATTTGTGTCTTAGTTTGTCACGATACCCCACAAGACACATATCCCAATACCCCCTAATTCGCAAGTATGATGTAATATATGTTATCATACTGTAATGCCCGTAACCCGTTTCCTCGTCCTTGGTGTACTGAATATATAGAGGGGTTTCTGCAGGAGGGCCTGCGTACATTACTCTCGCTTCTTTTGTATCCGGGTTCCTCACATATAGTATGATTCTGTACTGCGAACCCAAATGTTGCTGGAACAACTCGATTTCCTCTCGTCCACAGCCGTTTCTTGCCTCCACATCAATACCTGCTGGTACACACAGACGTTGCGCTTTTTCCGCCAATACCTGGGTCCCGTATGTTTGTTTCATTCGTTTTACTTCCATCGTTTTCTTTTACTTCCATAGTTTTACTTGCATCGGCACGGGCTTTTCCCATCGCTAGTGTATTCATCGGGAAGCATAGGACCGATTTTGGCGGTGACACGGTGTACTTGGAGAGGAAACCTGTTTTCTCCATGATCTTATTGAATCTACGTCTAGTTTTTCCCATTCCCGTACGCATATCTAAGCAGTGTAACTTTATCACCACGTGGCCAAATAAAAACGTCTCATTCGAGTTGAGAACGTTTTCTATAGCTGATAATATTACAGCTGGGGTTAATTCATCCCGCTTCCGCCAACCCACGTACATCGGACGATAGATTTCACTAGCAGTGCTCTCGATCGTGATTCCAACGTACGTGGATGGGGAGGTCAGGTATGATGTTCGCTAACGCAAATTGGAAGAGCTCATTAACATATTCCTCTGGATTAACAACATTAGCGCCTGCAGGGTCAATCTCAATGAATTTCCCTTCCATCCCAAAGTGAGGGTACCGTCGACGTTGACGAGATATAATGCGAAATTTATCATTTCCTTGCATTCCGGTGCCTTGCATATTCGAGGTGAGGGGAAGAAACGTTTCCCATTCCGCGACTGGTACCTTCTTTTTTCTGTGTTTGGATTCTATTTCCTCTTCGGTTTTGTTAAAAGTATTCACAGCGTCCGACGGGCGTGGCTGTATGTTGATGTGATTAGCATCATCGTACAGACGGGCTAACGTAGGTTCCATTGTTTGTCTTACCGCACCTTCATTCCCTGTCCCAACGTCCGCGGCAGGTGTTGGATGCTCTGTATGTTCGGGTTCCAGAGAGGTGAACGTACAGGGAACCCTTTCCTGATGCGTTGGATTTGGAGGTATTCTATCCTCCACATCTACGGTTGGTTGTACACCACCACCTACAGTGCATAGCATAGCTTTCTCCAAATCCAACGCAATCTCCACCATGCGTTGCCGTTCACGCGCATCCCTCTGCTCACTCTCCAGAGCAACTTCTTCCACGATAGAAGGTAGAAGCGCGTCAACGGCTCTTGCTTCCACCTCCTCCGGCAGGTGCTGGTGTATTGCCGTACGGGTGCGCTCTGCAGGTCAATCCAAGTCGGGGAAGGAACACCTCTGCCATAGTTCAGTGGTGGGGTTGATGGATTTAATGCATAGGCCTCGGTTTTGCCTAGCATTTGAAATATAGTGCGATTAGTTTGCCCCTCCCCAATTTTACTCACATGACACAAGTCATAAAACCACCGTTGGACCTCTTCAATATACCGTTTAAATTCCACCGCCAGCGCCGCGTTTGCCCGCCCAATTGACATAATTGTAGTACTTAATTTATCATGTGCCAGCAAAACTCTAAAAGATTTTGTATAAAGCGGTAATACAACGTGCGTAGACCAAGAGCCTCCCACTGGGTCAGGGTCCTACAGGCCTCTAGCCAGTCATTTGTGGACTGTAGCGCTCAGTGTTCAAAACTCTCTAACACAACATCTATCGGATTCATCGTGTCTGCAAGATACAAAGTAAAAGCGCACTTTGAGTTACACAGAAGTACACAACACGTGCTTGCAGTGTTAGTGATTCACTTTAACTGGGTATGATTGTACTCTACTTGGTATATATGTACTTCTTAGGTAAGTTAGTATTCATATGTCTAGGGTCTTGCGCATGCATTATTTTCTACACTCTCCGTATGCAGGTGCGACTACAGCTGGGGATGGCATGCATAGGTCTCATGCGTGGGTGGCGGTGGTGATTCTTACTACTACTTCTACTAGTATTCAAATGTTTACATGTACCTTATTTTTCTGGACTGCTTGTTGACTCTTACTGGGATCTGGTGGTTTGCCGTGCTCAGTTCTGGTGCTCTGCCGTGTTCGATCTGCTGATACCTGCAATGATTGGAACCATACTTTAGTCTATTGTATCAGCTTTTGTGTACGGGTTAGTTTTACTGATTGTTATATTTTACCCTAGGTATGTGAGTAAACTTACGTACCTTTACATAGTTCTCTTTCCAGCTCCTTCTCCGTGGGCATGATCTTGTGAAATTTGATTACTGTTACTTCTACTACTTGCCGTCCTATGCTAACGTTTTCTTACGTTTACACGTACCTTATCATCCTTTTCCGGGTCCTATTTCTACCTGGGTTGATCAGGTGTTCGGAGTGGTGTTGGTGTCTTACAAAGGCTTTTGGTGGGTTGATCGGGTGTTCGTAGTGCTGTTCGTGTCTTACTCCAGCTTTTGGAAATCTGGAACAGATGAAATCATAATTTAGTCTATAATACCAGCTTTTGGGTATGG
>JAGDQP010036659.1:0-18957 GCA_022664845.1 Lepisma saccharinum | reverse complement strand
CCCCCCCCCCCCACAAAGTTACACAGAAATCGGCGCCCTTGTAAAGAGTTAAATTTCGAGTGATTTACATTCATTTCTCCCTCAGAAAAAGAACATAGTGGTATTACCAGTTATAACTGGAAATTCTGATAGGGTTCCAACGATTGGTATTTGCTGCGATGTCATTGTTGGAGTAGCACAAGTAGCTTGAAGAGCGTTCTAAAATAAGTCTTTCATATTAAAAGGAAATCTTTCACAGAGTAAATGTCAACGCAGATGGAAGCTTTAAGAGATTCTGAAGAGAGGAATGTTGTTACACCAAGTCCGCCTGGCAGAGGAAGAAAGAAAATACCTAATCCTGGAAAGTTGAAGAGTAGTAAAGAAAAGAGTCAACGCTATTCACCCAAATGTTTGCCGAGGCACCCCAGCTGTAACCATGTAGGAGGAAATACTTTCAGATGTAGAGAAATGTCTATGCAAGATATTCGCAAGTTTCGCCAGTGCTTCTACACTGTTAAAAATAAAATAACCCAAGATAATTTCATATTAAAGCATATGGTGTCCTCAACGAAACAGTGGGAAAGGCCGAGGAATGACAGGAAGCAGACAACACAGCTGTGGATTAGATATTACGCTCCTAAGTGTGATGGTGGCACCAAAACTCTGCTGCAAGTGTGCAAGAATTCTTTTGTATTGCGTTGGGAGGATCTCAGAAAAGGGTTCAGCTCATATGTAAGCGCAAATTTGAAAGTGGACAGCTGGCATCGGAAAACAGAGGAGGAGTCTCATTTCTTTGAAGTCAAGAAGAAGGCTGTTAAATCGTTCATTGAAAGACTTGTTCCGGTGGAGAAACATTAGTGCAGAGGAGAAAGTGGAAAGAAGCATTACCTACCAAGTTATTTATCTGTAGCAAAGCTTCACCAACTGTACAATAACGATGTTGAAGACGATCTTCGTGTTCCTTATTCTTATTTTTATAACATTTTTGTAACGGACTACAATTTAAGTTTTGGAAGGCCTGCTGTAGATAAATGTTCCAAATGCATACAGTTTGAGTTGAGACTTCAATTAGGGGATATCTCTTGTAAAACTGATTTCTTAATACATAAGAGAAAAAGTGAAGCCTTCTATACCTTACTGAGAAGTAGTCAAAGTGACGAAATAACTCTTTTATTCGATTGTCAAAAGAACCATGTGCTTCCTCGAGTCCCGGATCAACATCAAGCGACAGGAAACCAAAGAACAAAGTGTTCATATATTATTGGACAGAAGCAGACGCAGCAAAAGGATCAACAGAAATTTCATCAGTAGTTTTTCATCGTCTGCAAAACACGTGATATGAAGGAGTTTCCAAAATTAGACTATTTGCTGACGGATATGCAGGGCAGAAAAAGAACTCCGCCATGATTTGTATGTGGTCTTATTGGCTGCATGAATGCGCCCATCTAACGTCAAGGAGATTCATTTAATATTTCCTACTCCAGGACATTCTTATCTCCCACCTGATCGTCTTTTCGGCAGGATTGAGTTTGAACTGAAGGGTCTGGATACAATCATACAACCTGAAGAATATGTGAAAGTGTTCCGTAATCATGGCACAGTAATCAAGATGTTTGACGAATGTGCTTTGTACAACTGGAAGCAAGTGTCACAAGAAAATATGAAGAAGCCACATCAATGGCACTTCAAATTATCAACCGCAAAAAGAATAATTATCGTTCGTGAAAGAGTTCCAACTTCACCCATTGCAGTGAGAGGTTAACAGTCATACAACACTGACGCTAATATGGCTAGGAAAATATTTAAGAAAAAAGTATGAGCAACACAAACTTCACACTGCCATTGATTAAAAAAGATGTTCCAGTTAAAAAGGAAAAGGTCAAGGACGTGCAAAAACTTCTCACTCTTCACTTTGGAGAAGACTAGTTAAGCAATCCTGATCTTGACTTTTATTCTGATATTATAGGGAGGCAGAATTTTGAAGATGGTTCAGATGATGATGTTCAATACCACCTCATGGACGATGTCAATGATGTATAAAATTTCAAAAAGCGAAGTGCCATTTTTTGTTCATTCCATGTATTACATTATTTGCAGTTAATTTCTTTTTTCGTTTCATATATTTTATAATTTGAATGCTACTCACATTTCGGTATTACTGTCTCATCAACATGATTGTAATCTGAGATTTAGAACCTGGTTCTAATATTTTGTAGCTGGCCAAATAATTAAAATGTATGTAATAAAATTTGACATTAGCAAAAGATATCTATCACTTGTAATATATTTTAATTGTCAATTGTATATGATTGTTGTAAAAACATTTAATGAGCAAAAATAAATTCTGCCTTTAATAATTTTGGAACAAAATTTCATTTGTCCAAAAGGTTTCGTTTCAAAACAACAATTGTCCTAGCTTTATTTTCAAAACGTCTCTTGTCCAAAATATTTTCCTCTATATTATTCAAACTATAAGTGTAATAACGGCAACTGCCTACAAAATACACTCTTAGTAACATAAATATTCCAAACACAAAATATTTCAACATTCCTATAGGTGTCTGAGGGACTCACTGTTTTTCGTGTTTTACCAAACATTTTGCAAACTGGACAAGAGACATTTTGAAAATGAACTGGAGAATTATGAAGTGTATTATTTTTCCACATTTCATAATATATCATTCCAAGATGTTTGAAGTTGAAATGACGTTAAGGCATCTTAGGCTCAAGGAATGATAGGGTAGGAGGAAACGATGTTGGAAGGTACTCTGCCAAGGCCTAGTTTCTAAGTACTATACCGACATTTACATGGCGTGATTGAGGAAAACCACTGGAAAAGCCCAATGAAGATGAATCACCACTGAGATGGTTCACACAATATCAGAAACAGATTATATCAGAAATTTAGTGAATTCCATCCCAATCTTTCTTTTTCTTGCTGTTTTGAAACAGTACACAATTGGTTACTGCTGTGTTTGTGAAAAACAAAACCAAACCTTTAATTATTGTTATGAACTACCTCATTAATCATCCTATAGATAAATCGTGAACAATTAAAATACTCTTAAATGAAACATGTTCGAATATTTGTAAAATGTTGTACCTAAAACGAAATAATAGATTTTAAGAATACAATTTCCAATCGTTTTCGGCTAGTAGGAAGCCATTTATTCGCATCTCGGATTAGAATTCGGGAAAAAAAATCGTGCTCTTAAAAGTGGTGCTGAATTCGATTTAATGTATGCATAAAACATTTCTGTACACTTAGTTTGTAGACTGTGTTTCTTTTACTATATGAGCGAAACCTTGCTATAGCATTGAACATAATTTAGGAGTAATCAAACATTTAACGCACATGTGACGTCACGGCTGTAATTATTATCCTTATCGTGAGAGTATCACTTACAGTTTCAACAATTAATATTATAAGGCTATTTAAGGATAAGTTTACGTGTAAAGTGAAAAATGTAGAAAATTTATTTGAATATCTAATCACCAGTTACCACGCAATGTTCTAAATTCTTGGCGGTAGCTTTCATCATATAATAGCACCACCAAAATATCACCATTTCCTCTACATTCATATAGTCTATGTTACACACAACATTTAGCTACGTCTTGACTTTGGGAAATGTCATTTATGGGACTAAATAACCAACTTGATTTCCACGCATTATCAAATTCATAATTAATGAGGGCCTAAATCATCTACGGATCAACATTTACAGCCTTGGAAACCTGATCGTTATATTTCTTAGTTAATTTACTTCAGTTTTATCTTATTTTTTCGTGATGGTTTTCATGGTAAGGATACTTGAAGCAAGCATATTTTAACGCAATACGTAAGAACTGGTTGACCTCGGTTTCAGTGAACGACCAATCATATTTTACCTGCATCAGAATGTTCAGTTTATTACTGTTTCCATGGTAACCAGATTCATTTATTAAAATGTATATTTGTGTTTCATGTGACAATGGTTAGACCAAATTTCTTCAAACTAAGTACTGATTATATAAGACGCAGCTCTTAAGAAACTATTTAATCTTTTTATCCTGGCAACACTGTATAACTAAATACATATTTCACTGTATTTCAGATTGATTGATCCAATTTGAGTTAGATTTCACTCAGTGATGTACGGGAATGATCTCTAAATGAATGAAAGTTCGGAGTGAAATGTTTGTAGGATACTTATAGAAAATATTATTTCCCTGTTATTAAAGAATTATTCCTTGGAAGATTCCTAAGCTTAAAACATATGAAATAGTATTATTTACAATGGACAGGAATATATGTACAATGGTGACCTATTTGTGTTCATGGTTTCTACGTGTAAAATCCATATATTACTCTAGGTGTTGAGGAGGTGGAACAGTCGCGAGACTGGTAGCCTTGGGTTTGAAAGTATCAGGGTTCAATACCTGCTAACCTTAATGACGTCATCTACTATTGGGTTGGCACGAATGAAATGTCCATCCTAGGTGCGTCATGTCCGAAGACAAGAAAATAATTAAAATTACATCACCTGGTTAATCAAAGTAGTCGCCGTGTGCAGCTACATCCTGTTGCCATGGTTAAGCCAACGATTGGGTACTGTGGCGAAAGAATTCGAAAGTGTTAGGATAAGAAATCTTCAACTACATGTTGCCCCGCTTGATTATCAGGGAAGGGCTTCCCTGCCAAGAAGTGATCTAGATGATAAAGTAGTAGTCAGTATCGAGATATCGGGAAATGATGAAGGGTTTCATACTGCAACATATCGAGAACATGCAACGTTCTTTGCGCGACGTGTGGGCAAAAATTGACATGCAACATTAAGACAACATGTCTGTTGACCAATGCTGGATGCTTGCGGACAAGTTTTTATATCGTTATATATACGTTGTTAGTAGCAACTGCTATCTCTTAGTTAGTCATCATATAAATATCCATGAAGAGGCCGATTAATTCAGTATCAAGAAACGAGAAAGCTATTCTAACAGCTGCGTCATGTCAGTAGAATTTTCTGCGGGGTGTAACTATATATTACAATGTTCCTATATATGTTCCCATACAGAAATACGCTGGTGATGTGTGATCGTCAATTTTATCAACAGATTTTCGATATTCTCAAGTCTGTGTGCATGAATATGATTTGCGATGAAGAGAAAAAGGAAACTGAGCACCCTTCTCCTATCAATTGAAATGATCAGAATTTGTCTGTTGTTCGTTGAACTTTCTAGTTCAAGATGGCATGCTGAATATGTTCATTAGCGCCCCCGTTTGAACGTAAGTAAATAAGAGAAAATATATAGTGTGTCTTTACGGTTTGTCTGGCTGTAGATCTCAGCAACTACAAATCGGAAAAAGTTAGGCCAAATACCGTTGAGTTTCTTATAGTCATAAACAGTAGTGGAAGCTCTGATTTTGATTCTAAATATAACAGATCCTTAGAAATATCCTAGTTTTCTCCATGTGTATACAATTGGAGAGGACGGGCCATATTTAGAGCCGTAGTTATAATTTTCGCTACCCTTTCAGACCATGAGAAACTCAAAAGTATATGGATCATCTGTGCCTAATTCGTAGTTACTGAGATCTGGGCGACGAAGATAAACTTACAGATGGAAAACACTAATAAGGGTTTTTGAAGGACCCGCCAGTTATAGTGTCAAAGTCATACTTTTGCCCACAGTTTCAGATCACTAGCAATACAGCGGTGTATGACTCATCCCTTTCGGAATAACGGAGTGAAACACACTGTTAACAGAATAACTAGGCATAAATTTGCGACATTCGTTAAGACAATGTTACAAATATTTTATTGAATCGAATAAAGAAGGGAGCGAGAAATAAGAAATACTGCTGACTATGTAAATTGCCAAAGGGCCCGAAGAGCCACCAAGGCTAGACTTCTGGCCATCATAAGCCACTTTCGTCCTGTGATTTTTTATAATTAAATCAATGAGGAATATAGTCTAACAAGTTTAGGTTTATTGAATCAGATCCGTCCTAGTCCAACTAGCCCGCCCCACTTCGAACCTCCAAGAAACCACTAGATTTAAGCGGTATAATTTTAATGATTTGTATATTATTCCTATTTGTGTGATCTGGAAGTGGACAAGTAATAAGCTAGATTTGATGGTTAAGTTAAATATTGTGATTTATTTTGCACATGATTTTTTTTAATTACTGATTTGAATAATAGTTTGATTTGTAAGCCCAGCTGGTGTTAGGGCAGATTAAATAAACAAGAGACTTGATTTTTAAATGTTTAGAAAAATGTTTATCTTTTTTGTGTCAAGGAAGAAATTTGGTGAGAGGTTAAGTTCTATGCCATTTCTTATACACTTCTGTATCACTTCTTCTTTTAACAACATGTTATGCAACCCTGCGCTTGTCGTCCATGGGAAGAGTGTGTAGATTTCTTTCTCTATTGGATTTAATTAATTTAATTGTTAGTTAATGAGTTCTTCGCTCCCTTTTAATTTGTTTCTTTATTTTGAGAGTATAATAATATCTTATGCGTCATTGCTAGAACAGTCTGGGTTTTTGTTCGTTTTTTTGTGCTTCGCTAATGGTTCTAGTCCAACATAAATGTGGCCTTCCACCGATTTGATTATGTTTAGATGACATTGTAATATTTCCTCTGAAACTTGATTTATGGCAATTTGAACCTGTTGTAAATCCTTATTATGAATTAATGAAAGAACTGTAGACGTCCATTTTAACATTTTGTTTGAGTAATCATCTAGTATGTTTTGTAATCTAGATTCCAATGTTTGAACTTGTGTTAAATCTGCATTTGAATTTGTAAGAGCTTGAATTACTTGTTGTGAATTAGAAGTTGAGATTGGGCTGTTCCCAGCTCTGTGAATTCTGTTGTTATTGTTATTTTCGTATCGAAAAGGTCTTTGTGGGTAATTTGCCGCTGCAGTTCTGTGACCTTGTTTTCTGCAAGTTGCACAATGGTCCTTCTTTGGATTTTTTTATACATTTGTAGCTAATGTGTGCCTGACCACATTTGAAGCAGTGTGGTTCGTTGGTGCCTTTCTTCTCCATGCAGATATTACAAGGAAATGGGCGTGCGGAATTTCGAGATTCTTCAACTCTATATCTATTACGGCCTATAGATAAACCATTGGAAATGAGAAAACTGACCAGCTTGGGATCCCTTGTGAAAAGCCTGACCATGGGAAGCGGTCCCATATCATTCCTTGAAATAAGAAATAAGTGCTTTAAAAGTATTTCCGTGTAACGATTTTTTTTCAAATTTACAGTTTTGTTGCTTTCTGGAAACGTTCGTATTCCTATAGGATTAAAAGAAAAACAAATCCCAACAATCTAGGTACAAGGACTACAATTCTTTGCTGGAAATTGCTTTATTAATATTAGGACTGAAAATCAACCAAATAATGGTTATTCAGTCCCGGTTGAAAAATTTGTTTCTAATTACAGAGTTACATTACATTACTTGTGCATAATATTTTGTGCAGTCAGGTTACGTGCCTCTTGAATTTAAACTCTACATGGTAAAACTTAATGTCGCCTATTTAAAAATTCATAAGTAATTAGAATAAATCCATCAGTAGAGTGACACACACAATTTAATCTTGGTCATAAAAGCAAATTAGTTAAGTTAATTGAAATGGAGGTGCACCTAAAACAATTTAATAACATGTATCTTTAAGCTAGAAATAGAAGAATCGCCATTGCTGTCATCTAGTGACAACTAGCTTCAAGTTGCATCCATAAATTTCTAACAAGTTTAAATGAAGGTACTGAAAGTAAAAAATAGAATCCAAAATCCTGAAAAAGAGATTAGGAACTAGCTTCATTTCTGTTGTGGGAGTTTTTAGCACTGATCAGGTGCGAAAGGTTAATATAACAAGTTGACAGGGAGTCTATTGGTAATCTAAATACCAAAGCGAAAGGGAGAAACAGTGGCTTAACGTTGGGTCCTAGGCTTCATCAAGAGAGTAATTACATGTGATGAAAACTTGTGATCTGTTCATAACCTTAATGTGTAAAATAAATGGTTAAAGAAGGGTCAAATGCCAAAACCTGTCAGCAAAAGGGGCATTTTGTACACAAGATAATGTTCTAACTGATCGGAAAATGACGGAGGGATAATTCACTACTAGGCTCGTGGCATCACTATTACTAACTCCAGCAAGGCAGTAGACCTGCCTATCTGCCTTGAATCGTGGTTTTGAATTTTAGAAATAAAGGTAAGTTGTATGGAATAACATAAAAATGTCTTAGCGGGTCGGTATTGAAAATTTGAACACGTTTAGGTCAATTTCAGTTTAATATGCGGTTTTACTTCCGTTTATAATGAGCTTTTATTATTTTTATTTTTAACTCTTTGCCGACCCCTAAAGGTACCACCCGGGGCGCTTGCCTCTTTTGCACACCTACATCCAGCACTAAATATACAACTTAGCTTAAAGAGCCGCTCAGTGAAAAAATGGTGTGAAATATTTTGGTAACAATAAGGTTTAAGATTCACTGCAAGTGCATGGAATCCTATAGAGAAAAATAGTATGACGTTATGCTGTTCATTGCGAGGTCAGTTCATTGGCCGAGGGTTCAATTTACAGTAGAACAATAATCCCAAACATTCCTCTCAGTTATGTCTCAAAAATATTGAAAGAAAGCAAACCTCAGGAGTGATTCAGTCTATGATTTCGCCTCCACAGTCACCGGATTTATCATCTATAGGATAATTATGGGACGAACTGGACAGGAAGATTGCTTGGAAGAATATACGTGTGGATGTGGATAGATGTGTGGAAGAATGAACTGTGGCACCATATGTTGATTTCCTGGCGGGTATAACCACAAAGAACCTCCAAAAGTTAACTAGACAAATGCCCAAATCATGTTATCGTTGTCATCAAGAAAAGTTGTCATCACATTGATGAACGGACGTGGTAGTGGAAATTGTATTTTGCAACGCCTATGACTGCATAATGGTAAATATCAGAACATTAATATAGAGTATAGGCCCTGCTAGTGTTTGTGCTATCTTTCATGATCCATCAATGTTGTTTAAATAGAGAAAGTGGCCAACGAATACTGATTTTCAATACACAAATATTTACACTCTCAGATTACTTGTTTATTGAACGTGAATCTAAACTTTCTGTCGCTAGTATCGCTGGGGAGAAGGAAATTTTCAAAAAATGTGAGCCGGAAAGTCTTGGTTAAATAATAATTTTAAAAAATGTTCAAGTAAATTTCGCTGTTTTGGTAGTAATTTTTAACTTGAGAAGAAGACTAGGACCCTGAAAACAACACAGAAGAGTACAACTTTTTCGTAGAAAAATCCCAGAAACCCTCTGTAGTGGCTCAGAGGTAGAGACTTACTATTCGGGAGGTCGTGTGTTCAATCCAAGTGGACGACAATCCTGACTGAGGTTTTGCCAGGGTTTTCCCTGACCTACACCAGGCAAATGCTGGGATAGTATTTTCAAACAGTGTGCGAATTAACGGGGGGATGCCCGGGATGTCCCCCCCCCTGGCAAATAAGTTTCCCACCCTAACAAATTTATTTTTTGTCCCTGCCAGTGATCTTTTTTCCCCCACTAGGAGACGTTTCGATCAAGATTAGATACAAAATCGGAACATTTTTATTTGGTAGAAGTTGAAACTATTTTCGTACAAGTGACCAAGGGTATATGAAGTTTCACTAGCAGCTAAGAAGAATATTTGGAACTAATTTCTTTTGTGATGTTTGTGAAGTTAGTTCGAGAAATCAGATCATTTTAGGATGTTGCTGATCTCCAAAATTCCATCTCTGATCTCTTGGACTGTTGTAATTCGTGGAACTTGAAAATGAATCCCTCAAACTCTTCTTTTCTTACTATTTCTTTAAAGAGAAATCAAATCCCATCTACTTATTTCGTTGAAGACAATCCTATCGCTAAAGTTCCTTCTTAAAAGACTTTTGAGTTGTATTTGACGAAAAACTTGTTTGCTGATCACGTAAACAGTTCTATGCGCTTACTTGGTCTTCTCTATATATTTACAGAAATTAAGGACCTTGATTCATTGAGTATGTTCTACAAAACCTTCATCTCTCCTAAAATTGAATATCGCTCCCTAACTTGGAACATGGCTAGTATTTCTAATCTATCTCATATTGATCTGTTCTGAACTTTTTCTTTGCTATAGTCAAAAGAAGAATGCCATCAGTACATAGCTTAAGCAATCCCGAGTTATTATCCGTTCTTGGTCTCCACGTTATCTCTTCTCGTCGCAAAAAAAATCTAAATTTTACTTTCGTGTTCTCTTGCAAATAACCAGAAATAATAACCTCCTTCATTGTACCACGCCTAGGTTAAGTACACTGTAGTGCTTCTTATTGCATAGACTAGTAATTATATACAATAATATTGATTCAAATATTGATATTTTCGGATCTATTGATATTTTTGGTAGTTTTAAAATTTAATTTCATGTTATTTACTTTGTAGTAATGTTATTAGTTTGTTATAATGCTTTTTAGTTTCTGTGTAAAATGGCAACTCCATCTGTATCTGAAATTTAGTAAATAAATAAACACATAAGTACGTAGCTTAGTGTGAAAGATTTAGTATGATTGGTTTCATTTAGTAACTTTCTATTGGCAAATGGGACTGTCTCGTTCCGCTGTTCTAGTGGCTACCGTCACTGAATGCGCATCGTGGGGTCTCGGGTTCGATTGCCGGCTCAACCTAGAGATTTTTCTCTCCAAAGCGAAAGGGGTCTGGAGGGGAATGTGCACCCAGGATCGTGATTCGAATGGGAATAAAAGACAGTGGCGATCACATTTGAGAACTTCGGCTCTCCTCTCTCAACACGTCTGGTCAGCGTGGGAGCAGTAGACAACCTCCTCCCTCCGGGAGAGGCCTCATCCAGTAGTGGATTGAATATGGCTGTGAATTATATATATATATATATATATATATATATATATGTGTGTGTGTGTGTGTGTGTGTGTAGGTGTGTGTGTGTGTGTGTGTGTTACCTGTTGAAATCCTTGCGTTACGTTTTATCTCCCTGGCTAAAAAAGTTTAATTCGCATACTGCTTTCAACATAGGCTCTGGCCAACCCCTTCCTGCATCCCTTCCCTGTTCTGTCCCGGTCTGAGCCTTAGACGCCTAAGAGGCATAAATAAAAGTGAAATTCCCAGGCACCCTGTAATAAGTCTATCCCGTTTTTCGTAAACGTAAAGTGGAAACTCTGATTTAGCCCCACAACTTATATACGTGTACATTTCAATCGGAATATGTGTTCATTAATACTGCAATGTTTTACGGTCCCTAATAGATATGTATGATATATTTGTAAACAATTCATTATTTTGCATTGGTAGCATACAGCATTATCTGATAATATCATTTTTCTCTAACCGAGGTTTCGTTATCCAAGCTTTAAAAAACAAATCAGACAAAAAAGAGTATTCCTAGTCTTGCATTTCGGGCTATGCGTAAAGATGGACATACTTATTTTAAATTTTGTGTTTAAATCTAATATCATTTTTATTCCTTTAGTACTATACTTTGTTGTTTCCATTTCTTATTTTAAATCCAATGCTGTATATAGGTAGTTGTAGGGTTTTTAGGTAGAGCGAAATCACCGTTGCCTTTAAGGTAATTAACAGTACGCACATAGGAGGAATCTGTACCAACGTTCACTAACTAACTAACTGTATGGCTTGCGGAACACGCAAGTTCATGACGCGTTTGCTATTCGACTCTATCATAAGTAACATCAAGGTAGTTTTCGTCTTGAACATCTACTTCTCGAAGATCTCTTCTAATATTGTCACCCTATCGAAGTCTCGGTCCTCCCAATCGCCTCTTTCTGTCCGGCTTACCAATAAAGATGGAAAATAATCTTCGTTTTTCCCCCATCCGAGCTACATGGCCTTCCTGATTTCATTATTCTTATAATATCGAGTGCATCATACAGTCTGTGCAGTTCTTCATTATGCAGTCTCCTCCATTCCCAAGTCAGCTCATATCCCGTATCGGTCTGTATATCTTTCTCAAAACCTTATTTTCAAACACGTAGTTTTTGCTCAACTGCCAGGGTCGTACTGATACTTTAGGAACCGTAAAATATTACTGGCAGAATAACTGTTCTGCATATTTTCAACTTCATCTTTGTTGATATTAATCGTGACGTTCGGAGTTTCTGGACTGAATAGAAACACGCACTATGATGAGCGACATTTTATTTCTTCCGTGACCTCGTTTTGGCTAGTTACATATGCTCTCAGGTAATTATATTTACTTAGTTTCTCTATGATCTCATTATTATTTGCTTCATCCTTTTTGTGTCGGCTTATTATCATGGATTCCTTTCTCGGCGTTCACCTGTAAACCTACCTCCTCACATGTTTCTATTAAAGCATCGGCGTTACTTTGTAGTGTATGTATATCGTCCTCTATAAAACTGGTGACCTATCGCTCATTATTTTGATTCTCTTTCAAATTTATGTACTGGATTCAGATCTGCATTTATGTTTCTTTCAATTATTTTTCAATATTTATATTAATTAAACTCATAAAAAAATAGTAAGAACTAAATATTTTAAAAATGTATAGAGGAGATATTGCCAATAAGACTCTTAGCAAGAAAAAATCTTGCACAGCATTCTTATTGATATTTTAAAATTTTAATTTAATTTTTAAGACCTATAGGCAACTTTGGCTCAGGTCGTACAGTCTTGTTAATTAAATGTTTAAAAATGAGAAGTATGAAAACAAAATGTCTTCTCAACGTTTTACATGCTGGTATTTTATCTTTGTGAGAAGTAGCTGTATTTTCTCGAATAATAATCCAAGAGTCAGCTAGGATGTTAGGTATACAGTTCGAACCATTCCTCCATAGAATTCAGACATTTCAACATGCTTGTCAGATACGGTATTACAACTATCTTGAAATAAATCAAGACTAGATTCCACTTTCAAGAATATGTTGCATAACAAATATTGATATATTTTAACCACTTGTTTCACCAAACCATTGCTATTACGAGTTCTTTATTTACCAAGGAACGTTTTAGGTGAATTCTTAAAGCATGTGAACGTGCATTTGCCTTGTTGAATTAAATTTTATTTAAAGCTTTTAGACAAGTTTTAATCAGCCTGAATTGATGATTATGGAAGAATTGGTGGAAAGATGAAAGTAGGAAGCAACGGTAGAACCTCGAAAGAACCCACCTACCTTTATACACGGTGTTCGTCCACAACAAAGCACACTTGACATGAGCCGTTATCGAACCAGGAACCCCAGCTGAATTGTAGTTTAGGTACAAGTGAGTAAATCGGTCTAGGGTTCTGTATAGTGTTTATCTGCGACTGAAATTGAATTGTAGGATGACACTAAAAGAGAATGAAACTGAAGCAGCAGGAAGTGTAGTTATTCCATTGCTTAATGAACGTAAATTATTAAGTGCTATATTTAGAGAATTTTCCTGACGATGGGAAATTATTATATAAATAAATAAGCACCTGAAGAATCTGAGCTTTCCAGATAATTAGATTTTATGCTAGGAGACTATTATTAAAACAGTTAAAGGTAATTCTTAATCATTTAGGCTCTTTGCAGCTCAATCGCTTTGCGTTGTTGCTCAAGAGATATGATATTAAAGTAATGTGTGGGATTTTATTACTTTCCTACGTACTGTTACAACTGGTTTTGCTTATGAAGATTTCTGAACACAATAGCACCAAACTTAGAATAGGAATGATCTCTTATGATATCAAGAACATTATTAGATATCATATAGGTGATAAGTGTACCTCTGACAACAAGTATTTACTCTAAACTGTTAGTCCAGTTGTAAAATGAAAAATTGTTAAAAAATCCTTATAACCGTAGAATTTTCGGAATAGATGTATTTAGTTGTAAAGAGAAACATAATAATAGTCTCCAAAAGTCACAAATATTCTACGGCGATCATAATAGAAAATGAGTGTCATCTATACAAATAAAGATGAATGTTTGTGTCTTTTTCTGTTAAATTTACGTCTCCATTTGTTTATACAAAATATTGCACCTAATTTCATTCAGTATTGGGACAGATCGTAGAAGTAGTCTGGGTCGGGTTTTAGCCGCAGTTGGCCGTGCTCGCAACCTATAAAAATTCACATTTCACATATAAACAATTTTAAAAAATAGATACCTTTGAACTTATGACACAATAAATAAATACTCTGGGTGTCCCCTCCCTAAACAGCCCAGTTGTCATTATTACCAATTATAAGTTTCTTTTTGCAAACAATTCGCATACAGTTGGGCCTATGCATATTAAAGTTAGCATGAACATTAATCGATACTATAAAATAAATTCTGAGCAAGTAAGCTCCCTCCAAGGGTCCCAGTTGCAACCGCTGTCAAGCTATTTTAAATATCCTCTGTTGATAAAAATTGTTCCCGTTTATATTAGATTTTATTTGAACAGCAAACAGTAAGTAATGTTAACTGCCTTTAAGTGCCGATATTTGTTACTGCATTTTCGAAATTTTACGTTCACGGGAAAAACTTACACAATAATACCAACCGCAAAGATGTCATGCAGGTACTGAACGAACGACAATAATTCGCCTGTCAGACCGACGGAGCACGTAGCTTGCAAATGGAATTACGTAAAATAATTGTCAAAAATCTTTTCTAAGGATGACTTTGAGCATAGATGCGTTTCTGTGTAGTAAAAAGACACAAAAATACTTTTCTCAACACCAAACAAAATTAAATTTTACACAAAAAATAGTGCCTATAAATATATTAGCAACCCTATACGTATCTGTGCAATGTGTTTCTGAATATACAATACTTCATGGTTTTAACAGGAAAATCGTCTCTACCTCTCTTTCAGTGTGTATCGTATTACAACGAAATACATCTATTCACAAAGTTTCACGTTTATAAAGGTATTCTAACGATCGCTTATGTTGTGACTGAAGCTTTCACTCCAAATCCCCACGTAAAAAGAAAAAGGCGTATCACTCATGTTCAGATGATAGAAATTAAGTAGTTCATTCTCGATGAATATGATTATCGTACAGCTAAGTACGGTGAATCAATTAGACGTCGTGCACTTCCAGTTGATCTATACGCAAGAGGGCCCTCGATATCACACTAATTGCTTGTCCGGTTATGAATGGATGACAGAACCTAAGGAAGGTGGACAGCCAGAAAGATAGGTTAAACCCAATCATGATGTTACTGTTCGAGTGAATCGAAGACTAAGATGAATGCCAATGCACACTTCTAGAACACTAAAGTAGGCAAAACAGTGTGTAATTCATTAAACAGTTCCAAGACAGAATCAAGAAATAGTTCCAAGACTGAATATTACTAACAGAGTCTTGGGGAAGCTGAAACGTTAATATTAGTTCCCTTGAAATCGCTGGCAACACTTTGTACAGGCAATGATCATTGACAGGAGGGAAAAGACTGGTTTTGCAAGATAGAGAATTGACAAAATTAAGGTCGAAATAGTGCGCGCGGATATTCGATGGAAAACTTGTGATGTGCCACACCATCCATCGCTGGAGTATATGAAAAGTGTTGGAAAAGTGTCATATACTTTGCACCGATTTCTGGAAATGATCATACAAGGAAGTAAAAGTAAACTGCAGAGAAATAACTCCATGGTAGTTACACCCTTAAGTCATTTCATAATGTCATCGTCTTGCCCGTGATCTCTTTGTTCAGTAAATTTGGACTAAGTTGAATGATTAATCATCTTCACTCTATTGAACTCAGTATCTCCTAAGTAAAAGTGTCGCTTCCTGAATATTACTACTGACCACGGACAGTTAGGGCTGGAGAGCAATTGTTTCGTGCAGTTTTTTTTATACTACCGAAAACTAGATGACGGATACTACAAAATTAAATGTCCATGGAACAATCCACATACTTAGGGATATCATGTGCGTAAGACCTGGTAATGAAGTTATTAGGTTCCGCCTCTTCCCTGTGAGAAAAATAAGAAACTGTCCCGATCAGTGAACAATCTACCAATAGTCAGCCTAAAGAGTCAGTACTAAATTGCGATAACAACAGTGAGAGGTTGATAAGGAATGAGATAACGCCAGCTAAGATAATGTAATAGCGGCGAATGAAATATTTTGACAGCACTTGTCCTGTTCAGCATTACAATTGCGCTAGAGATAATTTTGCAATTGAAATCGCAAATCAGTTTCCACTTAGAGGCCGATTATACAGCACAAAAATATTGGAAACAAATAAATAAATTACCCCAAAATCGCAAGTGTGTTACGCCGCCAATTCATTCGTTTTTATCTGCAGCCTGAAACTATAAAGATATCAGCAAACTAACCGTTTCCAATTTTGGTTGTACATAGCTTCAACGGTACATATTTTCAAACATTACGTGTAACTAAAAAAAATGAATTGTTAAATAAGTTGGCAACACTCGCGTTTAAATACCCAACACGGACTACTTGTACGATCTGTCCCAGTACCTAATGCAAGCATGCGAATTTTAGTGGAAATCAATACAAGCACACTAACATCCATTTTTATGTATATGGATGGCAGCCATTTTAAAACATAGCGGCCGTAATTTCGATTTAGGGTTTCTTAATAGTGTTTTAACTACAATTAAGTACATCTATTCTGAAAGTATGATGATTATATGTTTTTCTTTTAAATGACAATAACATTTTTGCTAAGATAGCAACGACTAAGGTGGGCAGACCATGTAGCTCGGATGGGAGGAAAAACGAAGATTATGTTCTATCCTGGTTGGAAGGCCGGATGGAAGGAGACCATTTGGAAGACCGAGACGTCATTAAGACGACAATATTAGAAGAGATCTTCGAGAAGTAGGTTTTCGTGATGAAAACTGACTTGATATTGCCCAGGATAGAATTCAGTGGCGAACGTGTTACTGCGGCCATGAACTTACGAGTTCCATAAGCCATAGAGTTAGAGTTAGTTATTTGCCCGTCTATGTCTATCAAGTTCCAAGTATAACGTTTGCTAACATACTCTCTACTTTTAAAACGAGTTATCTTTATGGTGATCAAATTACAACATGTGTTTATCAAAACTTGAAGTGTAACCGAGGAGTATATTTATAGATAGATAGATAATGATTTCGCATTTCCAAAGTGTATTACTCCCTACTGTGGGAATGACGGAACGACTATAATATCATAGCAAAGATAGTTAAACACAAACAAATAATACAGTCTAAGCCATAGATGCCTAAAGGAAGTAAACGCATGTTCAATGAAAACTAAGCAATCTGAATGAAACTAAGTGGATTTCACATTTATCACGAGTTTATTTAACTCAACCAGCTACAACGTCTTAAAATGGATCCACAGAATAATTTCCTTGAGTCCATTATTAATCGAACGGCAATAGTTTAATGGTAAAGCGTTGGGTTAGGAATTGGAAAGTCTTGGGAACGATCCTAGCGACAGTCCAATGTGATTAAGTTTCTTCTCAGTAAAGCCAGGCAAATTGCAGGGAGTTCCAGGTTAACTAGTAACAGGCTTCCAACACTCTTTTCCCGTCACATTACCGCGGCTTCAACCTGAAATGCCAAAAGTCATACAAAAAATTATAAATTACTTCTGTATTAGATAGATGTTTTCAAACTTGAGAACACAGAAATGTGAAAGAATTTATTTTCAGTGGAATAAAATAATAAAATAAATTTCTCTCTTGCGTAACAAGGAAGGAGCATTTTTTAACTTAATTTTATCGACTATTCACACTTAACCAAATTTCCTCATTTGGAACGAATGGTGTTAAAAGAAAGTTGTTTTCAATGCTGCATATTGTTTTCCAGGTAGCTTCCATGATATATGTGCCAGAGGCTGGATGCGTAGAATAAGTTAAATCATTTTTATAGCAATGTGTCTAAAGTAAATATTCATGAAAAGAAAAATTGAAAATATATAGTTAGTATGCTTGCTTTCTATAAATGATACACAAAAGGACAATCATTTCTTAACATTAAATAAGCTAAGCAACACGATAAGTGCAGATAAAATGGTATATTGAAACACCTTCACATTTACGTCATTCGTTAAAGAGACGAAGAATGAGTGTTTAAGCAGGGAGGACTATCAGATTGTTGCAAGTGCAAGGACTTTTACTTTACACAGTTACGAAGAATCTACAAACAGAGAATAGAAATACTGCACGGTATTGGTTCTGTTATCCGAACCGAAGGAAATCTCGGTGACTGTACGTTTCTATTCAGCCTGAAGACCGTCTGGGTTTGGTCACAATTTACCATAAATACCAAGTACCAGAGCACTTAAAGACCTCGCGTTTTTCGTTTCGCGCCAACCAGTCTTGCCATCGACTCTAGCTATTCGTACTTCAAAATTTCAATAGCCGCCACCATAGAGTAACATTACTTGTTACCAGTTTTGGCCATAGCGTACACCAACATATCGATCGATAGTTCCACAAGACAACATTTCTTCATTCAAAAATGTTCTAATTTGACACCGTATGGAACTTCAATCTCGGATGATGTGAATTCGAGCCCTGCAAGCCGCTAGGCTTTGTGTTCCAACTTTCAATAGCAGGACTACAACATCAATTTTCATAGCAGTAGCACTCTATGTGGAAGGAAGGAAAAATATGGCATTATTAAAAATTGTTCGTTTGAAGTGTCGAGCTGTGATGCCCATGACTTCCAAATGAAATGAATTTTGGCGGGATGAGTAAAATATATAAGATGGCAGAGTGCAACTGTCGCAACTCTGGGTTATTAAAATTTAATGTCAGCGAAGCAAGATGTTATTTCAGAGCAGTCAGGCTAAGATGGTAAAAACTTCAAGAAAAACGGTAGTATATGAATTGTTAAAATGGGTGTGGCATTTTATGGGTATTTCGTGGAGGTAAGGATGTGCCAATGTTTTGTAAGGTAGTATGTGGAGACTGAGCCATTCTAATCCAGAATGATCGACACTGTGCAGATATGACATCGTTCAGAAGAGTC
>JAGDQP010036658.1:0-18957 GCA_022664845.1 Lepisma saccharinum | reverse complement strand
GAAATTGTTATTTGATATTAAAACGTATTGCAATCTATTCAAGCACTTAAAAATTATTGTATACGCAAATCGAAAGAAAGCTCAATACTTCTACAGAAAGAAACGTTTATCTTGCCATCTCGTATGCCAATCTAAAAAGGTTGAAATTTGACCGCAGTGAGACAACAGCTTTGATTCGAAGTCTTGATTCCGGTTTCAAATCCTAGCTGAAGCACATTTGAGTTTAAATTTGAATGTAACAAATAACTGAAGTAATGCGCGACAGTAAGACACCTATTCGCCCGTAAATACAATTAAGAAAGGCGCCTTCAGAAAGGAATATGTTTAAAAGTTATAAACTTCGTTCTGATGTGGTCCAACATATTTAGTACGAGTAGTGTATTCGCGATATTGGTCAATGTGTTAAATTGGTGATCAAAATGAGTTTGTTAATACATTAATAACATTGTTACTACAATGGAATTTAATGTTTATTTGCTTGTCATTTTCGCTTTGCCGATTCTAAGACTTCGGTAATTTAATTTGAAAGATGACATACCCTGTAAACTTTGAGAAGTGCTTAACAGACTCTGAGTTTTAAACGCCTCCACTTTTGCCTGATGAGTGTGAGGAAGAACTTGAAAACTTCGCAGCGTTTGAACTATTCTGCTTTATTTAATAGGTTTATTAATATGTAACACCACCACCACAATACTATATTTGATATTTTCGGGTGTTTCATTTCATGCATTATTTTGCATCATGCAAAGATGTATTCTGATTAATTTATGCGTGGCATGTCACTAGTAACAGACACATCAAGTTAGCAACACTTATACGTCTCTTGCCCAAGGCGCTCATTACCCGAGAAACCACCTAAAAGCAATTGAGATAGGTGCGCCACACAGCGATCACAAAATTAAAGAAACAGCACGAATGGCGAATGATTAACTTCTCATTCCACCATCAAATGCAGGTGCGAACCGAGAAACGCAAGATGAGGAAAAGAGCTAGGGTGGGGGAGGATTCACAGCATCCCTTTCTCTCCTTGTATTCACAAACATGTTTTCTTCGTCTGCACAGTTGTTGCTTTTGTCTGCATTGCACACCTTTCAAACTTTTTGCTAGAGAGAGAGAGAGAGAGAGAAAGAGAGCGAGAGAGAGCGAAAGCAAGAGATAGAAAGATAGTATTGATGAGGTGCTGGAGAGAAGCAAAAAGAAACTCTCTAATGAGGCTTTTTCTCTTCCTTTTCACCTGTGTGGAAGTCCTCCGCAGGTCGCTGAAGGTTAAACGAATGAAATATCAACAGGAAAAACAAACAATGCTAGCCATCAACCCAGTGTACTATAAGTGGTACTGTACAAAAGATAATGAGTAAAAAAAATAAAGAGATGAAATCCAAAGCAAAAGATAATGAACAAAGCAAACAGAAAACAAACAAAGGAAGAAAAAAACAAAACTAACGGAAATTAAAAAAAAAATAGAGCTGTGTTAAACTAACAGAAAAAATATTCCCTAAACTGTTCAGAGCTGTCTACGATTCGTTATTCTAAAGACTGTATCTTATTTTTACTAGGAACTTAGAAGATAGAGAGAAACACACAAACACACACACACACAAGCAATGTGACGTGCACATAAATAATAGAAACAGTGTATCGTTATTCAGAGTATTCTAAATTACAATGTGGCGGACAAATTTAGAGCTAATGCACAGTAATGTGTTCTCTGTTTCACCGGTAACTGAAAAGTAACTTGTTTTTCTTTCGATGCGAAGACAAATTGTTCGACAGAAGAGAGAAAGTCTTTTCATAGGTTGCAACGTTCATTATAATTATTCTTGTTGTGAAAGGAAGTGTGTTTCACAAATATATTATTATGATTATTGGCCAATGAAGAAATAATAAGAATTGTAAGTACCTGACAGAAAAACTAAGCTATCCAATATCACAGTAAAAACTACAGAACAAGAAAATTCGGTTTTATAACTACAATCAACAAAAACGACATTTTATTCAAACGTTTAAACGCAAATTTATAATGCTTAGCAAGGCTGTATATTTGTCAAAATTAACCTGAAATAAAAGTGTTATTGGATTAATTTTATGTTGAGTCCCCTTGCATCAATTATCTGTGCAAATGAAGTTAACGACTTATGATGAAAACCCACATTGGAGCTTGAACAGAAGGTTCTTATATAGCAGTTAATTGTACTACAACTTTCTACAGGACCAATCATAATGTTGGTATTTTAGCTGGTGAGTTGATAATTTTAATATGTATAATTTTAATAGGATTTAGGATTTTAATAGGATTTAATAATTAGGATTTTAATAATTTTAGAACGTATTTTAATACGTTCTATCTAATATATAACAAATGATTTAATCCTCTCTAATATGTATTATAATATAATTTTGGTATAATTTTATTAATTATTATTGTGACTCCGTGTTTTATAGGTCTATAGCTGTTCATACCGCAAAAATAAATATTACATCACATTATTATTATTATCTCCTCTTGTAGTTTGGAGGGTATGTGAATTTCTGAAGTGACAACTATCACGTCACTTATATTCACATACATAAGCGACATACTCGTATTTATGCCTCTTATCTCCCCGTACAACCCCATTACAAGCTTGAATAAAAATGTATTTACTTCTAATTCCTTACACAGTCTTCTACTAAATTCTGAAGTTTTATATAGAAGAGATTAGATATGATGATTTCATATTGCCGTCGTCATGTAGACTAACACCATACTTCATCAAGTTGTTCAGTTCAGTCAGCCCATAGAAATTAGCTGTCGAGTACAGCTGAATGAAAAATGACGTGAATTTTTTAATATACATTTCTAGGTCGTATTCGCCTTGATAACGTAAGTCCACTTGAAGCCTGACAATGAAACAGCGAGTACCTCGGCGAGAGTAATGGCCCAAGAAATAGGGTTGGGGACAAAGTGACAGGGATTTGTAATACACCTAGCATTCCGACAATCGTCTGCTGAGACTAAGAATAGACTGGAAAAGCTACAATACATCATGAGAACGTTTCGAATCGATACAACTAACGCAGTGCAGACCTGTAAGCAACGCCATTTACATCACACTGAACACTGAATGGAATTGTATTTATGGCATTAAGCGTCTTTGTCTCCGGTCGGCATAATTTTGGGATGAGGAAGTGGGAAGGAAATCGGCCATGGCTTACATTGAAGATACCATCCCGACGAGACTGCTGCGACTGAGAACAAAAACTACAAAAACCTCAGCCAGGATCTACCGAATGCGAGGACATCGCATAAATGTATCACCTTCACTTATGATGTAGAGCGTGTGCCATGGGAACGTTCGGGATACCAAATTAAACTCATAGCACTGCCGGGTATGAGAGGAGTATCAATTATAAAGTTAATAAAACTACGGATCTTAGAGAATTATACCAACTTACCTAGTTGTTTGAGAAACAAAACACTTTAAATATCCTCCCACAAAAATAATAAATAAAGTCGGAACTGTAAAATCGGGAAATTTGCCTGGAAATGGAAAATCGTGAACATTTGAAGTACGCTCGTTTCTGCATATGGCATTTAAGATAAAATATTTTTATGTGCTACAATTTTGCAATGCTTTTAATTATAGATAAGTTTTAATCACGGACTTCTCCAGAACCCAACACCATCACTAATTTCTCAAGCACATACACTCTACTTCGAAACTTTTAGATTAAAAGACTATGAAAACTCAGTAAAACTCTACTTACACTCTCCAAACTTAAAATCCTGGCGGACTACCATTTTTTAAAACCTAAAAATGCTGACACCGTTCCCCTCACTAACGCATTCAAGAACCAATTGTATCTTTTATGTCACTTTGCAGCTTTTGCACATTTCCCACTATAACTGATTTTTTTTTTTTATGCCTGATTTTCTTTTCGGGAATGATCATGTCGTGTGTTACGTGTGTGTTAACCCTGATCTTTGATGTCTACATCGTGTACAACGAGAAATATATGACTTTATTCTGTCCATGTAATCCGTCAAGACGTAATTGTACTTGGATACGAAAAATGCGGACAAATTAGAGTATTTCGAAAGGACAACTATTTTCAATATCAAAAAGCGGACATGTCCGCAAACATGTTGACGTATGGTAACTCTAGGACTACCTGTCTGTAATAAATACCGTCTCTTATGTCTGATGTGTTCTGAGTTTATTTTAAAATCACGTGTCATCCTTTAGTTTAAAGCTACACGAAGAATTTTTAGTTATCACAATTTGTCTTTTACTTCCTTCTTAGCAAAATGAATTTTGAAGACTTGTGTACACGTTCCACATGGTCAAGTGAAAACTCCACACATGTAACATCCGTTCAAACCAAGGTTCAGACACTTCCTAGCAGGATAATATTTGCCGAATATTTATGAAACAGCTGTATGATTTGGGGGTTAGAATTATTTATTTAAAGATAAACCAATAAAAATCTATTCTCATTACACTTCTTTTGTTTAAAAAAAACAAAGAAAAAAGTAGAATTATAAGATAAACATTTCTAGAACAATCTACCGAGAATACTCCGGAGAATTTACTTCACCGATCTACCAAATTTTCTTCTGATCCTTGGGAAATTGCTACGTAAAGTCAGCTGGGAACCGAACTACCTACCTTGGTCGGAACAACTTGCTGGTTTGGCATTCTCTTCTCTGAGAGCCAGACATCTCATCCAATCAATAAAGTCAACCCAAGATGTACTTGCTTTATAGGATAGGCTGAACAGAAACAGAAAGTTAAGGTGCTTCTGCAGAATTAAAGCCGAAAGAATTGTAGGATGCATCAAAGCCAAAATACACAAAATGTTCTCCAAATTGATATTGGGTTGTTACGCTTCTAAGTCGATGTTAATATAGGCCCGCATAGTTAATAACTACACTTATCAACACGCCCATAAACAAATGTCTGATAATATATGATTATATTTTGATAGTGTCACGTTTAGCAATTAACAGTGTAGTAGTAGTGCTGCTGCTACTACTACTACTGTTGGGTTTGTATACAAGAAATAACTTTGTTGTTAGTTCATGTCATTTGGTTGCTTTGAAACTTAAATCATTTCTCAATTTTAAAACTGTAAATGTTCTCATCTGTAAATTTATTGCTGTGACATGATTTACGAAGCTCGGTGACATCACTGAACATTAATTTGCTCTCTCTGAAAAAGAGACTACATTCAAATTTGCAGTCAGTTTACAAAAAAACAAACGTCAAGATAGGTTCGATTAATCAAACTAATTTCGTTTACGTTTCCAGTTACCTCAGTGCATGTCCGACTAGTAATGTACACCAGTACGCTCTTAATGAAAAGGTTATTGGAGAAAAATAATGATATTTCAGTTAAGTATATGATATTCGCTTAATTCTAATTTTCTTTTCTTTATATTCTAATTTAATTTTGTTAGCTTATCACGGACTCCAGCCCATCTTTGAATTTGTTAGTTTGTAAAGCAATGAGACGGAAGCGATCACAAGTCAATGCAAAATTACAGTATTCGTATACTGTGGCTGAGGGAAAATAAGAGAAATAATAATTCAGAATGATTTTTATTAATACAGAGAGTAAAGTTCTCAGAAAAGAAACTGGAAAGTAACTCAGCACAAGTTGTTCGACATGCTAACACGTAAGATCTAAGCATCACGTCAGTACAACGAACAAGGTAACGAGACTAACTCACATGGACTTGAAATTAAAAAATCGACCAATTAAGACACAATGTTTCATGGCTGATATGAAAAGTATTAGCCAATATATTTTTAAATCCATCCAGCCGTATTCTGAAACGTTTTGTTTAGTGACTACCTAGCGCTGTACTAACGAGTGACTACCAATGCTAAAAGATTTTATAATCACTCGTTAGTACAGCGATTAGTCACTTCAAGAAAACGTTTCTGAATACGACTGGTAATGTTCGTTTTACATCTCGGATTTACAAATTGAACTGAATTGAATCAAATGTATGGCTTTTAGGCGTCCTTGGCTAACTGCTTTCCCATATACGAGTTTTACTTGCTTTCAGGTTAAATACGAGTTTTACTTGCTTTCAGGTTATCTGTTCGTGTATTAGTTGCTAGATTTGACGAAGGAGTTAACTCTTATCATCAGATAGTTCATTCCAGAAATCATTTACTCCAGTAACCAATGTGGAGAACATTACAGCAACGCTCACAATACCTCATCACTAATAACATCTAACGTAAAAAAAAAAAAAAAAAACTTTGACATTTTCTAAGAGTAATTTTTTTTTGCCAAAATTACACTTTACATTGCTTTACTCAATTAACAAGTCCCTCCTATTACGTAAAATACTATCTTTTTCGATGGCAATTCAATCTTCTTTACCGTAGACCGTAGAGCATATGGCGTTTTATGATAAGAAGTTTCGAGCTATTGCTCATGCCTTCCAGTTGAATTGAACTGACAGGATGAGAGAAACGTACAGAAAGTGGTCGCAGCGTACAGGTCGCAACTGTCGCGTATCTGTGTAGCACATGATGTGTATAAGAAAAGAAAATTCATGTTCAAAATATCCTGAAGTGATCCGAAAACGTGGCGACGGTGATTTATTGGTATTTCTGTGTTACAGAGAAAGAAGAAGATGGTGGGCGCTGACGTCTGTTGGCCGATGATCTTGAGTCACATTAGATGGATATGGTTACTCCATTTAAAAGATATTTCTGAGTTGGTAATAATATCTTGGAGGTGTGCATACAAGACTGCTTATTTGTTGGTACGTTGAAATACGTTAATAATGATTTCAATAAGAGTTGAAATGACTGCAGTTGTATCCTGCGCTTCTTGTAAAATTTGAAAAACCATTGGTGATGATTTTCATAACATCCTCAAAACTGAGATCCTGAAGAAGGAGCGTAACTTTCTGGACAATCTGGATAAAGCTGGGACTTTTTGGAAAATCACTGGCGGCAGCAGGCGGGCGGTGCTGACTGAGAAGCTGAACTGGCGTAGTTTCTATAGTCAAAAAGTGATAGAAGCAGCAGTATTTTTCTGGCTGGCGGTAGATAAAATGCGAATGGCTTTGTATTTCCTGAAGGCCAAACTGCCTTTGTAATTTGCTGGATGGTCTTGATTACAATTTGCACACTTGACACATCTGGGTTTCAAGTAGTATGTAAATTGAGTGTGGTTAAAACGATGACAACGGAAGCATTGCAGCAGTTTACTTGGCCGGTACATTTCTACTGAAATTCGAGTGCCAAAGATATTCCAATTGAAGTAGTTCTTGAATATTAAAAATTCGCTGTAATGTAACTAAAAACAGCGGCAAGTAGTGTCGGTGGTGACTGGATGGGTCACAACGGTACAGTTGCGTAACTGCAATAACTGGAAAATTTATGTCTGCTAGATCTTGATGGATATCTTCCGCAACAGTGTCGAGAGGAAATTTTCTGATGACGATATTATGGGGTCGGTCCTTTTTAGGCACATCCGTGGTGAACTGCATGTTCGTTTGTAAGTAACATGTTTTGAGTTTTTCATAATCGACCTGAGTAGCAGATGAATTCAGTGTTGTGTCGAATTAGCACAGGTAAAGAGAGTACGGGTAAAGGCGTACTTATTTTCAATGCCGTAAATGAAAGAGTGCCGGAGGTCACCATTTGATGGTTTTCCACTGGCCAGGGCCGCATCGTTAGCTGCAGACTCCAGTAACTGAAATCGGTTGGTGGTTTCAATCCCAGACGGAAGACCAATTTTCTTCCACATTATTTTCACACCCGACAAGAAAAACATATTTGAGTTCGTACTGACGAAATATCTGCACGTTAGCAAGTTACTTGGCATCTTAGTTAACTAAATGATCAACAACACAATGTGTCAGCTCACAGCAAGGAATAAAAAACTAGCAACGAGTCTTAAGGAAATTTGTGTAAGTAACTCGTACTTGAATCTACATACAAATCATAAGCAAACTTTTTTCCAAGTGAGAGGGAAGAAGCCAATAGAATATGAAAGCCATCACATTCAAATAATGACTGTGCGTTATATGACATGCATATAACGAATGGATCTATTTCGTTTAACTTTATTCATTTTACTTCCCTAAGACAGTCATTCAGTGGCTTCTTTCTAAATAAAATAGAAATCCACTGAACTCCTCTTCCTTTCCTTTCATTAATTTTAAGTTTGTAGAAGTTATGCAATATTTTTTCCTCTTGTATTCTCCCTGTTTATCTAGCTTCCAGTTCTGGTTTAACAAGTGAGACTTGCAAAACCGGCTCAATCCAAACTTACCAACTTATTCTACTCAAGAAACAAAATTAACATGAAATGTACCTTGTAGACTTGGGAGATAAATGCGTTTCAACTTCCAATTAAGTTTCAACAAATAATCTATGGGAAACCTTTAATGAAATTGAAGCATTCAAGTTCAATACCATTAGCTTTCGTTCTTTGGGAGTTTCTGGTGAACTCGAGTGAGTATTAAAAGAGACGAGTAATTTATCGAAATGTACTTGTTTAATTTCGTTACTTCAAACACTTTCCTTCACTTTAATTAAAAGTTTACGTAAACTTGTTCCGTTAAACGGTTTTCTTCCAGCCAAACGCACAGAAATTTACAGAACAAGAACGAAATAAGGAGGGCAATGAGTGGAAGAGAGCTTCAATGAATTAGAGCTACCACCATGTGTTTTCCCCTTTTCGTTTGACCAGAAACCACGATACGTCTGAATGGGAGACAAGAGATGAAATGACTGATAAGAGTTGCTGTTTCTGGGAGTAGCAGTTCAGCACTTACATTTGAAGAATTATTGTTTTGTGAGAACATCAGTTGGGAATAACCGAAATTATCAGAAATTTGTTGATTACACTTTTTTTTTTCAGTCAAATGAACCATCAACTGGAATTCGATGAATGTATATTCTTCTGCTCGACACAGCAACAGTTTAATCGCTCCAAGTTCTAACAATATCGGTAGCAATCTTCAGTAACATAGACATTAAAACTAGAACTTTGGTTGATATCTGGAAAATTAATTTTAAAACTGAACTTAGAAAATTGAAAGCACCACTCTTTAGATGAATCAAGCTCGCTTCAACCAGAAAACATGTAAATTCTTTCTTAAGTACGTACAGAAGTAAAACAGAATCAAGCATGGAAAGAAAATAAATACAAAAATACACATTATGAAACCGGTACTGTTCCAGTTGTCATTTCTAGGATATGAATTATAATCTAAACTATGGAGCTGTTCAAGACAATTTCTACTCTTTACCTCTTGATAAAACAGCAGATCTTCAGAGTCACACACACTTCAGTATTATTAATTTCCAGCTTCTTTCGCAGTGAAATGAAATAAGAGAAAGTTTTTCGGAAAGTTGTGCTTTTCACCTCTTATTTGCAGATCCACATACGTGCCTTTGTAGTTACCTACGGTACTTCAAGATACTCAGTACGTTGGAAAAATTTACGTACTTTTGTTAGAATTATTTACAGCCACCGGAAGAAATGGTATCTTTTATAACACCTTCTTCCTTTCATAAATTGTTACAATATAGGGAAAACATCACAATAAAGAAATCGAAAGAAACTACTTTCTGCTTACTGCAATGTTTGCATTGCTTTACAATATTTGTGCACATTCTAACTATGGGTGAAACCTTAAATTAAGTATGAAAGAAATGTGTATACTCCTGCTGCGTCAAGTTAAGTAAAGCCTGAGAGATCTGTTTCATTTTATAAATTATTTTTTTCAAAGAATGGGTTGATAAACGTAAATACTACATCATACACCTGTTTGTTCCTCACTTACGATAGATAATTATGTGGGTGTGGTTATCTATTATTATCAGACGTGCAAAGTTTCAAATAATTTTCGTAATATTCAGAACAATATTTATAATTTCATGCAAATATATGCAATTAGACGCAAAGTACGTATATAGAGATTAGACGCATCAACTTTTCTTTTCATATTTCAAATATTGTTTTGTACATTATGTCCTTTTAAGCCGCAAATAAATCCTGACCCTAATATTAATAATAATTTCGTTGGCGAATACATAGTACCATTGAGTAAATACCTCCTACTCAAGGAGGTATTTACTCAATGATAGTACTAAGGAACTGTTAGTGCGTTTACACTATGGCATCAGCATAACCATGAGTCTACATCCTAGATGTGTAAAAAGCAATCCTTTGGCATTATGACACATGTAACTAACAGAAGGTTTGATGACAGACAACCCAATGCAAACACCTTCACGCGTAAATTAAAGTTCATTCGGGCGCTCACAACATCCTAAATTAACTCGCGTGATTAGTGGCACCTTCTCAGAGAAATTAATGTCATGCAAATGACGGAAGCCGAAGCTTTTAGGACGAAATGCGAAACTCATTCTTCTTTCCACTATGCACTCGGTTGATTATCGATTTACCAGGTGCTTTCGAATAAACAGAAGACCCAGCAGACAGTGATGGATTAAGTACGTTACTGCAAGAAACAGCCTAGAAAAATAAAGTGTCGGTAATCTAATTATTATTCATACGAAACTGAAGAAAAAGCAAACAAGAACAAAATGTACAAGTTAATTGCTCACCTCAAGACATATTCTGTTATACATTACTGCTTGTTAAGTAGATCAGAAAATACCGACCATTTCACGCCTACTTATGAAGCTTGATCATTATATATCAAAAAGTACGAGAAAAAGATGCTTATGTTTACAAAGTAGTTATCAAAGAACAAGAATCTAGCAAAAATTTAACAAAAAACACTATCATAAAAAGGAAAGTTCAGAGGAGAAAGGTAAGAATGGTCAGTATTAATGTTACGAGCTATTCAACATGCTTTTATAAATTTTCCTTTTTCTTGGCGAACATGCCTCCACAGCGAAAGCTTGCTTATTCATATTTGTGTTCGATTCTTGTTTCTGAATAACTAAGTTATAAACACAAGTTCTTATAGCATAGGACGAGCTATTGCTAGCAAGGCGGCACCTAGTATTCCCGATTTGTCCGTCTGTTAGTGTAAAATAAATCCCTTAGCACGTATGTGGCCTCGCATAACAGTTGTAGTGGGTTACATAGATAACATAGTAGACAGTCAGTGTCAAGAGACTCACGAAGCCTTAGCGATTGCTAGTAGATTCGCAACGCTCACATCTTTCGTACCTTTATTTAGTAATTTGTACACATTCAATTGATGGAATGCTTACTCTCATGACTTATTGAGAAAGTGAAAATTAAAAAAAAGAAGTTTTATCACAGTTCACTTGTATTTACGTTATACAAAATAAGGATATGCAATGAAATTGCATTATATTGATAAAATAGAACATTGCTAATATTACGACAGTACTCTGCGTTTATGTAAATTTTTCACTTAGAAAGAGTAGAACGAATGGAGACGGTGATGCGAAATTGATGTGTTTGTTCCTATGGTGATGGGAAAATAATGTATTTGTTTTGAACAACTAAATATAAGCACTAGCATGAAGAAAAAATAGCTCATGCAGCGTTATTTCAGGAAATTTCGTTTTGCTCTCAGCAAACATGGACTTTTCCATCCAGAAGAGAAGAAAGAGAATGGGGATGTACAAAGAGTGTATGTATGTTTTTAGCAGTTAATCATCAAAGGTCATTTCTATTTCACTTCCGTCCCAGAATGAAACAGTGGCGAGTTGTAGTTTCTGCGATACAAACTTCAGTACACATCGCACGCAATATTGCAACTTCGATCTTAGTACCTTAGAGCTCAATACATCAGCTAACTTTTTGTATACAACCTGCATGTATATTGTCTACGTAGAATATGAAGGTAAGTTTCGATATGATTTCCTTTACGGTTTCCTTGTAAGAATACAATCAGGTATGTGGACTCCTGTATTCAATATGAATAGTATAATAACTACACATCAACCGAAACTTTCGCGTCTTTAATTTATTCCTTAAAGCAACAAGATTTCTGAACTTACGTCTCACAATATGATAAGTGTAAATCAACGCATAATAGAAAATTTTTCCAAAACTACTGCAAGCGCATTTATTTCACAAACACATTGGAAAAAAGATAATTAAAAACTTTCTGTAAAACTAGTTCTCGTAAGCCACTTTCTGGCGATCATCAAAAGTTGTGATTCACTTTTCCGACTTGTTGAAATTAAGTCACAATTTGCAATATGAATGTTTACATTATTATATATTTCAGTTGAAGAACTAAACTTTTTGAAATAATTATACAACAACAAACTAATCTTACTATTCAGGATCTGAGTTGCTATTTATTTAAATTACGAAAATGTGTTAACTCGTGATCGCAATAAGCTTCTAATGAAGAACAATTAATATTAATATAATTTTAAAAAAATGCACGACTTCCAGTGAAACAGTACTCTGTACAAAAGGATCCAGGATGGAAATTATTTATTGAAAGCGCAAATTTATAATAACACAGTAGCAAATTGAAATAAAGGAATAAAACTAAAAGTAAATGTTTATAAGTCATGACCTACGAATACCTTCGAAGTTGATAAATAGTTATTTTGTTAACTGAACATGATCACATGAAACTATTTTACATGTCATTTCCAACGGCCCATGTAACATATGCAGGTATCAATAAGATCAAATTATGCAAAAGGGTATTTAAAAAAAGAGAGAGAGAGAGAAAGAAAATCAATACATGACAAAAAAACACTTACTACAACGCCACATGATTCGCGATAAAACAAAGGATAAAACAAACCTTTTTACCTCTCAAAATTAACTGTACTTCCTTGTTGTTGCTCAGACCACCAAAACTCACCTGCAAAATAAAAGAAAATAAAAATGCATTAAGATCTGCGATTTATGGATAGGATCTAGGCAAGATAATAATACACTTTCTGCATGAATATTTCATTACAGTAAAACCGCAAACTTATCTCTAACCACAATCTGCACGTTTTAATGTACTTATTTCGATGTTTGAATTTAGTCTATCACGAATAAAAAATGTTTTACGCTCCTATGGTTCATTTAGCAAACCTTTTATGAAAAGCAGGTAAGGATATTTCCTGAAGTAAAAAAATTAATATTTATTAAATACATTTATTTATATTTGGAAATTTAATATATAATCTGATTGTTAATTAGGTTAACATGTCAAACGACGAATTCTAAGCACACATAAAAGAACTAGCAACAAGCAATGGGAAGAATAGGCAAGTTTAAACAAACACCTGATTACAGTAATCAAATAAGACCGCAATGGAAGATCAACAACTACAAAGAAGGCTGAATTCATCCCTGTCAAGAAATAATAAAAAAACACACACACACAAAGGTTTAATATTTGTTTTTAGATGTTACACAATACACATAATAAACAAAGTTAATAACAACTGGCATTGCGACAACGGTGCCAAATTCAAAATGTATTATTTACTACGTGTTTTGCTGCCCTTTTTCGAATGGTAGAAACTTCACCAGCGTCTCGTCTGCTTGTTGGAGACTTCTACGGATTGGGAACACTAAACTAGGAATCGGAAATCAGAGAATAAAAAAAGAAACGAAGTAACGAAAAACGCCTAACGCTAATTAACAGCCATGTATTCTGTAAGCGGAACTTCCGTTTAACTTCAGCTCTGTCCAATGAAGTATTTTGACCTCCTGTGTAATACTTAAAAAATTTTGAGGTCTGAAATATACAGTATATGAGGTAAATAAGTGAACAGTGAAAATAGATTCTATACGTATGTAATGTGGAATGAAAATAAGGATTGCAAATACCAAAACTGTATTCTTAATATAATCATGTAATCATGTGTATTGTGAAATAAATATTGGAATAAACAATAAGTAATTATATATACTGCTGCCAACTATCCTTACAGAGATTTACACCGTTTTCCTCAGTGTAATTGAGCGAATTACATGGATGGTACCTTGAGTAAGGTCCTGCTCGCTACCAATCCAATCCTTGACGACATCCTTCAGACTTGACAGGTGTAGGGCACAGTTGTATTTTACACATCTTGTTCTCACAAATTAAAGTTGTTAAACGCTAGTTTAATTCCTATAATAGAGGACATGGATTTCGAACGTTCTACTAGATCAACGTTCTACTAGAGAGGCATAAAAGCAGGTGCAGTCCTTCCGTTGGCCACCTTGAATCCCTGGCAGCTACACTTACTTCCAAGTAAAAGTGTTTACCGAGGGGATCTCTACAGTCCATTAAATGTTAATTATAAATTAAACTGAAAGAAAGGATCCTAAATTGAACTTTCCGCTTTTGGAGCGTCACGTATTACGAACTCTGAAGAGAGAAAAACGCTACCGCTTCGGGGTTACCTTAGTTATATGGGTTAGAACAAGAAGAATGAAGTTATATTTAATATTTTACAGTTTTTGGTGGAATGCGTTGTGGTGACGCATCATGTTAGCCTTTTCAAGGAAGTTTTACACTGAATTTTGAGATGCACTAGTAACTGTTTACAGTCTTACGATGCAGTCTACTTGATGTTCAGAGTGAGGAACGCCTTCCCTACCCTCTCTTTAATTGGATAGTAAATACTGCATCGTATTGGATAGTAAATAGATAGTCACATACACTGACAATAAAATAAGATAAAATTAAGGTTGTATGGGTGGTAACAGCGCTGATACGGGGAAGTCCTTAGTCACACACACTAATGAATAATGAGACAACCCCAAATATCACGAAAAAATTAAACAAGATGTGAATGATGAATAATTATTACAGGAGGCAAAATATTTAAATTTTTCTTAGTTTTTGCATTCTACCAATAATATTTGTAACACATAAACCCAGCCTCTAGCACTTGTTTTAATATTTCCTCTCTTATGAATTTCGTTTCCAACTACTACACCGAAACGTGTCTATTCCCTATAAACGTGAATCCCTTGCTGGGACTTCAAAGGGTACAGAAGACGCGTTCTCGTACAGTACATCACTTTCTTCCACCTTATCTCTGAAATAAAACCTGGCACCAGCGAGTTACCAGAAAGCTTCCACGAGAAATGTTTTCAGAGACAACAACGATTCACTTTCTCTCGGGACGAGCTGAAAAGGGGAGATACTTGCTGCCTTATTTCCGTCCGAAAACCGTAGCTCTCCACTTGGGGAAATTAACTATCAACATCGCCCAGATTAAAAATCAACATCAAGAAAACAATTTATATTGTGAGGCCTAGGCCATGGCTCGTGGCCCCCAGATAGCGTTGGGGAAAGTGAATTTCCTATCTTGTATTTCAATGAACGTATCTCTCTTTTTTTCACTTGCTGTTTCCACACGCAAGATATATGTTATAAAATGTTCTTACGCTCGAATGATCAGAGTGAAATTTCACACATACGTACGAGCCCTAAACCAGCAGAAAATATTAACGCAACCTGAAATTGACATATGTGTACTGTTAAATTCTGATCTTTTAAATTGGGCAATTATTACTCATATATGAAATTCAGTAATAAGAAACGCAAAATAAATTCACAGAAGGTGCTCTAATAAATTAAGAGCAACAAATAGTACAAATGTCAACTTAACCTACTTGTTTCTACACCCTTTACTTAATACAAATTTATAGGTATCAAGTAAAAAAAGTTACTTCGCAGGTACATTTCGAATTTTATTTACGGCCTTCTGCTCAAACGTCACAGGTACATGTTAACATGTTTACTTACTGACTCAAGAAGAGTTTAATTGCTAAATATAACACCAGTACGATTGTCGGTCAGAGTTAATATACAGAATGTATAAAAATATACAAAATATAAGCATCCAGCACAGGTAAGCACAAATAAGATTATACACCCATAAACATCTTGAAGGCAGTTACAACACAGCTTTCCTCTGTTCTTACATGCAGGGATTCCGCCAGAATTTTTAGTTTAGGGGGTGTAAAGTCTAATTTGGGAGAGTGTAACTGGAGTTTGCAGAATTTATATCGATTTTTCACCGTAAAAAATTTTCAGTTGGGGGGTGCTCTCGAGGATTTTCGGGGTGACACCCCTACAGGGGGGGAGGGAAGGTGTTTGACGGAATCACTGTTTACATTTATACTCGTTCGTCTTGTTTTTTCATGGCATACCTCTACGAACGGTTTACGAAATAAGATAAATGTTGTGTATATTAGATGAAGTGGAAAATTAATTTAAAATTTCTGACTTGAATCGAGGGAACGATGAAGCAAGGAAAAGATAAAAAGATAAATCGGAAGAGATCGACAAATGGGAAAGAGAAATCTACACATTGAATAGTAGACGGAAAGCAGTAAAGAAGTAAATAAAGACCATCTAATAAGAAATAAAGAAGTAATAAGGAAAACAAAAGAAGTAATAAAGAAGAGAAAGACAAATACAGAGGGAAACGGATTGAGTAAAAGAAGATGTATGAAATTTGAAAAGAGAATGGTGAGGCAAGGAATGAGATAGTTGTAATGAGGAAGGAGAACGGTCAAAAGGAAGGAGACAATGTGAGTGAATAAGGAGACGCGTGATACAAGTAAGGAAACATGTGTTGCGGAAGGAAACGGGTGTAGTAAGAAAAAAAGACTACTGGCGTGAGGATATAGATGGAGTGTAGAAACGCCAGTAGACACATGATGTGAGGAAAGAAATGAGCGAATTAAGAAGATTGAAAGAAGTGTGTGTGAAGATGGCGTGAGGTTTACGAGAAATTATGCGGAAAGAAGTAAGGAAGAAGATAGGTGAAGTGTGGAAGGAGACAGATGAATGAGAAAGTAGTGGACAGAATGACGAAAAAAGTAGTCTTGACTTTTGTACCACCCCAGATAAACTAGTCAGCTGATATCCGCACTTATATAACTTTGGGATACAAATAAATAATTACCTGTTATATGGAAATTGTTATAACCAAGAAAGCAAATGCAATAACAAAAGTGAGATTTGTTTCTGCTTTATAAATTCTGTTCAGTGGCACATGACATGCAGCAATTTAATATTTATTTTAGTAATTACAATTTTTATTTCTCACGCGAATTATCACGTGCGTTAACCAAGGATAACTATTTTTATATACGAGGCACATCACTCCAAGTTCCGCACTGACTATCGTCTAAGAATAGCCTGTATTTACTTACTGCTTGCCATCGAACAATATCCGTCTATGAGAAACGCCTAAATAAAATAAAATCAATGCGAGACTTGTGATCTAATTAAAATTTTGTTCTCTGCTAGATAGCAGAATATTTCTTCTCTTTTGTTGTTTGCTGTTTTCAAAATATGGAATTTTAATTCAGAAGTTTACAACCAAATCGAGACGGAAAAAAATGTAATGACGTAGTGTTCCAATTTCTAATGTCTATGAACATACACTCTCTTCACGCTGACGAATACAAAATACGGTTGTCAATAATTCCCTTAAAATTTGTATATTTACGTTGTGAATACATATATAAAAGAAAGCATTGTTCGCCCATAACCTATGGATAAAATTAACCACTCACACTTCAAACACACAGAAACAAACGTCGTATTTCTGGAACACACTGAAAATCAAATTGGTGTATTGATTACCTTCCAACAGAGAGACAGTGAGGAAAAACCTTACTTCCGTTCATTGTGAATGCTTGGTACACCATTGAAGAAAAGAGCGAACATTCATACAAACGGCTTCAAAAAGCAAAGATGCTAGCATTCTAAGCGGTAGAGCCTAGAGCGAATGAAATCTGAGAAAGACGGAGAGTCAGGAAACGAGGAACGGATATTTCTTTCTGTTATACGAAATTTCTCAGAAGGAACAATCAAATATCATGCAATAGCAATTTCACTAGCGAAATGTCTTTTAAAAGGCAAAATGATAACACTTTTATAAATAAACAGAATGCATAGACTCACAAACTAAGGAATAAAATAAAGAGAATTCTGGCACCAGCTTCCAGCTAGTGGCGAAACATCGTCTGACAGAGACTAATTTCAATTTCATTTGTACTAATTTCTTGCTACCACATCACACAAAGAGCGATATCCATTTCCCATTGAAAATTCCCCACGGGTTTAGAACAAGAAAAGGTACAAAAAGGAAAAGTGCTAATTGTACGGATGATGATGATATAAAGTTGTCGAAAGTGCGTCGCTGTTTAATGAACTTTGTCGGGACGTGAATTAACATTGCTGTCAATGGGGAAAAGCCCGTTTTGTGCCTCTACTGGCTAAGACGACCGTGCACCAAAATCTTATTGGAGTATCGTACTACGCATGAAGCTCTATAAAATGGGCTATATGTCGATAATGGGAAATATCGGGAAAAGTGTCAAAAAGCGAATCAAAAACGTCAAACGTAAAGAAAAGTGAAAGACGTATGCAAAACAAAAGTTGCGCATCGATTTCAGCATGCTCGAATTAGTACGCAACACACCATTTCATGGAGGAAATGTAAGGCAAGTGTTCAAAATCGGATGCAACGAAAAACTTGAACGTATCAGCAATCGGAATCAAGACTCCGTCAAGACACGGTGAAAACAAGCTGATGATGAGCATAAAGGTTTTATTGATGTCACGTTGAAAATACACATATCAATTTGGCATTTATACATCACAGCATATGGCAGTAGAGCAAGTAGTGTCATATTTAGTCATTATCTTCTTCGTCTGTAGGTTCATATGGTGGCAAACCTGATACAGGGAAGTGCTCTTGTAGGAACTCCCACGATGATTGATGATGTTCGTGCACAAATCTGCCGTACGCAAGGTACCATATAAGAGACATCATCGAATGTACACGGAACGCTGTTGTTCGCACCCCGTTTCTGCAATGGCAACAGGCCGCCATTAGACTATCCAGTCATGCAGTAACTGGAATCTACTGACTGCTCAGCGGTTGATGGCTCGAGCAGACTCTGCTACTGGATACGTCTCGTCTGAACTTCCTGTAGCATTTGACCCGGTAACTTCTGCCACCCGACCGCTTCTGTTTTCCTTTGGTCAATTTATCAGTCCGT